>BCKG01000007.1:852787-1109975 GCA_001600535.1 Yarrowia sp. JCM 30696
TACCTGGAGTGTCCTGACAGTACCTGGAGTGTCCTGACAGTACCTGGAGTGTCCTGACAGTACCTGGAGTGTCCTGACAGTACCTGGAGTGTCCTCAAGGTAAGATAGACACTTCAGCTCCATTCATTCAACTAATACCGAAAGTACCAGAATAACTCAGTATACCCTCTCATAACTCTGGACACGAGTAGTACAACTACAAGTAGCACTTCTGTGATTAATCTATTCTATTAGTATTTTTTGTACGATATTGGGATACTTGTCAGTAGGTTGCAGTCGAACTCGGTAACTCTCTCACTACTCTCAGTCGAGCCACAGGCTCTCCCTCAAGTAGCTCGAGAGCACCTCGTTCTCCTCTATCGCCTACCGTCTAGTAGAAACCAGCCAATCGCATACCCCAGTCCGCCAGAATACCGGCCGACATGATATGACCGGTGTTAATGTTGGATCTAAAGTGCTGTCCACAGTTGACAGGGTCATCCAAATCCACAGTCTTGATCATCTTGCCGAGTCGGTAGGACACCCAGGTGAAAGCCGAGTAGAAGCCGGGACCCATGTCGGCGTACACACCAGCTCCAAACAGCAGACCCAGCTGGCCGAGAGTCAGGACCGTCATGATCGACTTGGAGTTGTCGCCCCAAGCCAGAGCGGTACTCTTGATTCCGGCCTCCACGTCAAACACCTTGTCCTGGTGGGCGTAGATGGTGTCGTAGACCATGCACCACAGGAAGTTGGAGCCCCACAGAGACAGCATGACGGGCCAGCACCACACGCCCATGGCAGGAGGACCCAGAAGAGCGGCCCAGGTGAAACACAGCGACAGAATCGCCTGGGGGTAGTAGGTGAACCGCTTGAACAGAGGGTAGGTCAGGACAAAGGGCATGGACAGCGCTCCGAGCCACCAGCAGTTCATGGGCAGCAGCATGAGAATACCGAGGCCTGCAGCACACTGGGCTCCCAGAAACGCAACAGCCTGCTTCACAGACACGTCGCCGGCAGCAATGGGTCTGTCGAAGGTTCGGGCGACCTGGGCGTCCAGCTTGCGGTCCAGAATGTCGTTGATGGTGCATCCAGCCGACCGCATGATGAAGGCTCCGATTCCAAACAGCGACAGGGTGTACAGCGTAGGAGCAACAGCAGCATGGCTCATGTAAGCCGCCATTCCAATCGACCACACTCCGGGGTTGAACAGCAGCCACGTGCCCACGGGCTTCTCCATTCGCATGAGTCTGGCGTAAGGGATCATGGGTTTGGGCAGCGAGTACACGAACCGTTCGGGGAGCGTCATGGCAGCGAGCTCGGCCTCTCGGGCGGCCTGGAATTGAGTCTTGAGGTCAATTGCGGCCTTCTCGGGGTCCAGAGGCTCCAGAGGAGTGTTTTCCAGCACCTTGATCTCGTCCAGAAGCTCGTCAGGCACAGGAGTCTTGAGCTCGTCCTTGGCAGGAGCCTTGGGGAGATTCACCTTGTCCACAGAGGAGTAGAAGCGGGGAAAAGGGGCGGTTCGGGGCACAATGGCCGCCGACAGTCGCACCGGAGCCGCGGCTCGGGCCAGTCTCAACGCTAGCATTTTTTGGCAGTGTGGTTCAGAGTGCTCAACTCTCACTTGCTGGAAGGTATACAAGATTTATACTCGACTATATGCACCTCGAGGCATGTGCTGAATTGAGGTTAATGGCCAGGCGTGTAAATGGCGCACGGAGTGGTGGGAGTAGGGGGGTGGTAGATGGGGGGTAGTCACGTGGTCTCTAAATGATCTGATCACGTGATTTCCTTTTTGTCTGCTTCTGGACAAGTACTTCGTACTTGTACCTTTAGTTCCTCCCTCTCAACCTCTATCTTAGTCTGTCTCGGAGATAAGCATAAGTGACCGTTGTACTCTTACTGGACAACGTTTCTGGGAATAATAGAATGCGACGCTGAGTGGTTAAGGGGAGAGTTGGAAAAGTGGGTGGGTCCTTTCTGTGAATTCGGTCCAAACCGCGTGGTAGCATGTTGAGGTTTAGTCAAGAGGTTAGTTGAGAGGTTAGTTGAGAGGTTAGTTGAGAGGTGGTTGAGACGTTTAGTTGAGACGTCTAAGTGAACATTGAGCTGGTGGAGGTGAGAAGAGATAAGGGGTTTTCTAGGTGCCTTGTTAGGTCAGTCTTCGTGTCTCTAATTGTAACGACTGGTGTATCAGGAGTACTTGTACTGTACTTTTTTTTTATAATCACATCATGTATTATACAGGCATGAGAGCCCAATAGTATGTCCGTGGTGTCAGGACGGAGCACGCTAACACAGTACAAATAGGTAAGGTGTATGTATATGTGAAGTGTCTTGTTAAGACAAATACTTGGGAATGGGTGTACAGAGAGAAGTGTCTCAACTCCACTAATAAAAGATATTTGACTTCAGAGTAAGCGGGGATCTACTGAACGACTCATTATTAATAAAATTACTTGTAATCTCTTATCACTGGTGTTTTCATATCTACTCAAATACCCTGTTCTACAACGCATCATCCTAGTGAGCCATGGAAGAGTGCTAGAGCGATTAATGAAAGTCCTGTGTACTCTCTGAACTGTCATTAGTCACATTGAGGCCTCAGATAACCTGTATCTCCCACTTGTCGACTCCTAGACTCCACTAACAGTCAGCTTAGTCAGCTTAACAGAAGCATCACTGAGATACCTGAATCACCAAAAGATCCGTTCAATTGGTCTTTGTTGTCGAACAGACGTCAGTGAGGTATCTTCTGCTCAATCCCACTCAATTAGTCGCAGTATAGCTACATCAAACCACCCATTGCCATAGTCAAGCTTACAACAAAACACATCAATTTCACACAACACACATCAATTTCACGAATACTCGGCCAATTTGGCTCAAACTGGCCTCAATCGAATCTGATTTTCATCCCTCGTAATTTCTCTCATACAAACTTGTCTGTGAAACGTCTCCAACATGTCAAAATAGATCACTTTTCATACTCACTCCGATATTGGCATAAACACAATGGGAAAAATGACAGTCTCATTCAATACGCCATCTTAGTAGTCTTGGAAGGTCTACTATACCAACATCTACACTCTTTTGTCTCAGATCAACATCCATTTCTCTCCATAAGACCACTGCCCAAAGTACCCTCCAACTCGGTCAAAAGTACACGAAAACAGCCAGAATTTCACCAGTCTACTCCCCTCACTCTCCTCATTCCAACCGTACTCTCCTTTCCCCTCTACCCCTTTTATTCCACTCCACGCTTTACATACGAGATAAACGAGGAATACACACACCATACATACTCCTGCACGAAAAAAGGTTCCACCTCCCAAACACTAACAACACGACATCACCAACTATCTTCCTTTCGATCTCACCCTCAAAACACCATGATCCACCAAGCCTCCACCACCGCGCCGGTGAACATTGCCACGCTCAAGTACTGGGGCAAGCGAGACCCTGCTCTCAATCTGCCCACCAACAACTCGATTTCCGTGACTCTGTCGCAGGACGATCTGCGAACACTTACCACAGCCTCGTGTTCGCCAGATTACGCCCAGGACGAGCTGTGGCTCAATGGCAAGCAGGAGGACGTGTCCGGCAAGCGGCTGGTCGCCTGTTTCCGCGAGCTGCGGGCTCTGCGATCGAAAATGGAGGAGCAGAACGCCTCGTTGGCCAAGCTCGCCGAGCAGAAACTCAAGATTGTGTCTGAGAACAACTTCCCCACTGCCGCCGGTCTGGCTTCTTCTGCCGCCGGTTTTGCCGCACTCATTCGAGCTGTCGCTAATCTCTACGAGCTCAAGGAGTCGCCCGAGCAGCTGTCCATTGTCGCTCGTCAGGGCTCTGGTTCCGCCTGCCGATCTCTCTACGGCGGCTACGTGGCGTGGGAAATGGGCTCCGAGGCCGACGGTTCGGACTCGCGGGCCGTGCAGATCGCCACAGCCGACCACTGGCCCGAGATGCGGGCGGCCATTCTTGTGGTTTCCGCCGACAAGAAGGACACCTCGTCGACCACCGGCATGCAGGTGACGGTGCACACGTCGCCGCTGTTCAAGGAGCGGGTCACGACGGTGGTGCCCGAGCGGTTTGTGCAGATGAAGAAGTCGATTCTGGACCGAGACTTCCCCACCTTTGCCGAGCTCACCATGCGGGACTCCAACCAGTTCCACGCCACCTGTCTGGACTCGTACCCGCCCATCTTCTACCTCAACGACGTGTCGCGAGCGTCGATCCGGGTCGTCGAGGCCATCAACAAGGCCGCAGGAGCCACCGTGGCAGCCTACACCTTTGACGCCGGACCCAACTGCGTCATCTACTACGAGGACAAGAACGAGGAGCTGGTTCTCGGCGCGCTCAAGAGCATTCTGGGCAAGGTCGAGGGCTGGGAGAAGCACGGCGACGTGGCTGCCAAGGAAATCGAGGTCGACGAGCGATGGAACGCCGAGCTGGCCAACGGTATCCAGCGGGTGATCCTCACCAAGGTCGGAGGAGACCCCGTCAAGACCTCCGAGTCGCTTATTAACGAGGACGGGTCGCTGAAGAAGAACTAGGGGGTGTCGATGATGTACCTATATTGTAATTAGCTAATGCATAGTTTGAGGAAGGTTAGGAGGGTCGGGAGAGGCAGGAGAAGATTCTGGTCGATTGGTGTCATTTAGCCAAGGTTGGACGTAGAAAGACATCTCTGAGAATCATCCTCTTGAGTTGTGCAACAAATGGCGGATATAATGGTGTCAGGAGATTCATAAGAGAATTCTGAGCTGATTGATGAAAAAAAATTGTGCCTCTGTTCTTGGATTGGAGAAATTAAAGGAGTTCTGGTATCACGATGATAGAATTACTCTTGAAGCCACCTTTCAAACTGTGTAACAAGTGACTTATAGACTAGAATATTGTGTGCCAATGTATTGAAATAATGGTATCATTGAGATGAGAATAAAAATCTGAGTAGAATGATATCTTTTATAATGTCCGTCTACATAGTAAAAGATGAAGTAAGAGTCATCCAAACATATCCTAGCCTACAGTACATACTGAGTTGACGTATACTCTCTCACGATCTCATTTTTGTATGAAAAGGGGTGAATATTATCGTACCAAACGAATCATAAGAAGATTCTGACTCGACTGATCTATTTTTCTTCGCCCATCACCATACAAAAATTTGAACATATAGTCACCCATTCCCAGACAACCTCTAGTTACTGCACACAGTTGGATAGACTATCCTAAGACAAGTTAAAGGAATACCACCGTCCCTACACCTCCCTACTTTACACTTGCTTCATCACATACAATTACAATTAAATTAAATATGGGTCATTCTCAACTCTGGAACGTCTAATAGACGTCTCGTCTCTGAGTACTTATTCAGAAGTACTCATTGACTTGCACACTCTCAGTCGAGCTTCGCTCTCCTTCGAGCTCGAGACTTACCACTTGCTCTCATGATCCTCAGTCACTCCCAGAATCTCAATCTCAATGGGGTCTCCCTCAACGGGCTCCAGGGTTCCCCGGAACAGACCCACGGGCTGGATGTAGTAAGAAGCAGCCAGTCCGAGATCCTTCTGCTCT
The DNA here is from genome assembly GCA_001600535.1 of Yarrowia sp. JCM 30696. Taxonomy (NCBI): domain Eukaryota; kingdom Fungi; phylum Ascomycota; class Dipodascomycetes; order Dipodascales; genus Yarrowia; species Yarrowia sp. JCM 30696. The sequence continues at coordinate 858,344 of BCKG01000007.1, forward strand.
CCTCGAGCTCCCTCGGGGTAGAAGGTCAGATCCACCTTGCCGTCGTCGGTCTTGATCTTCCACTCGTCCAGAGGGTTCTTTCGGTCAAACTCGAAAGTGGCGTTGCCCACGGGGTAGATTTCGCCGTCCACCCAGATGGCGTTCTCGTTCTTGCCCATGTAGCCCTGCTGGAGGTTGAAGCCGAGGTCCTTGGTGTGAGCCGAGGCCCACAGCCACTCGGTGGTTCGGGCCAGCAGGCCGTTGGACGAGTCCAGCGACGCGACCGAGTTCTCGGGCAGGTCGAACTCCAGGTCCTTGGTCTTGTGGTGCTCCTTGAGGATCACGTGGCCCTTGATGGGCAGACCGGATGTCTTGTGGGTGGAGTGGGCGATCCAGTTTGCTCGAGCAATGGAGCACAGGATGGGGGCGCCCTTGAGATCGATCTCGGCCTCGATGGCGAGCTTCTTGACGTCCACAGACAGCTTGAGCACGTCGCCTTCTCGGATGAACTCGATCTTGTTGCCCAGAGACGAGTAGATGGCGTTTCCAAACGGCTTGTCCTGGACCTCGCACTTGGTGATGAGCGGCACGGCGTTGGAGGTCCAGTGCTTGGTCACCTTTTCCTTCTTTCGGTCAAACATGTACGCAAACGCGGTGGACGACCAGCCGACATGGCAGACTGCGATGCCAAAGTAGTTGTCGTCGGCAGCGATGCCCACGTACTCCCACTTCTTGTGGTGCCACTTGGTGTTGTACGGCTTGGCCTCCAGGCTGTCCCACGACATGTCCTTGACCTCGCCCTGGAAAATGCCAAAGTTGGGCAGGCCCTTGGACACGAGCGAGTCCGGAGCCTTGGGCAGGCCCTTCTCCACGGCAACAGCCGCAGCCTCGTCGGCCACAGCGGCGTCGGCCTCGGCGGCAATCTCGGGCATGTCCTTGGCAACCACAGCCGCAGCGGGGTTGCTGGGGTCCACCAGGTCAATGTCCACGGGCTTGCCTCCCTCGGTCTTGAGCGGAGCGTCGGCAGGCACGTTTTCGGGCTTCTCGGGGTCCGCTCCGGCCAGAGCTTCGTCGGGAAGGTAGTCCTCGGGCTCGGCGGTGCCCTCAGCCAGCTTGGCCGACTTCTCAATCGCCTCAGTGGTGGGATTGAAGGGTTCGGGTTCAGTGGTTTCGGTGGTTTCGGTGGGTTCAGTGATTTCAGTGACTTCTTCAGACTCGGTCACAGTTCCATTGCCGTTGACGTTGAGCTCGGCAATGCCCTGTTCCACGGTCTCGAGTTCCTTTCCTTTGTCGGTCATTGTGATGGAGATGATGGAGGAACACTTGTAGCTGTGTCTTTTCTTTCGCTATAGCTCGTTTGGGTTCACAAGGCTGACAAGAGCACGTCTATTTTGGGAAGGGCTGTTTTTACTTTGCTATGGACGTGTCGAGGGGGAGGGATGGGAAGCTGTTTTGGGGGGGTTAAAGAAGCGGTAGAGAAAAGGGAAAAGTCGGAATATACTCGGTTTTGCACGCTACATTGATTTCCGTTGGAATATTCTGGAATTTCCGCCGGCAACACCGCCTATTGGAGTCCTCGCTCTCCTCCCCCTAACGTCTATCTCTCTTAGAGTTGACCGACTATACATAAGGTTGATAGACGCCTTGAGGTGAGATGACGGAGAATGGAACGAGTAAACAGAGGCTTGGGGCGAGGTAGACGGCCGGAAAGTCGTTCAATGGGCTGGGCGGGGCGCGGGCGTCATTTTGGATGTTTTCCGAGCTCATTCGGGAACCTGGGCGCCCATTTGTAGACATTCTCCTGTTCTTTTAAAATCGCCCCAAAATCACCCCATACTCAGCTACAATACAGCACACATGTGGAGGTGCTCCGATACTTGAACAAGTGGTGGAGGTAGGAATAGGAGGCTGAAATACACGTAAATAAGTGGGATTTGGCTGTTTTGGGGTCGGGCTATTGTCGTCTCTGGGTGTCCTGATTTTCCACATTCTAGCCTAAATCTACGTCAAAACAATAGCCAAAACAGTAATGGTACTGTAGTTATAGATATTCCATGAAGTGCACTTGTATTAGCCATAGATAGCAACTGTTCACCAAAGTGGATTATTACCACCTCCGTTGGATTGCTGATAGTCGGAATATCCCTGTGGTGAGTGCAACGCCCTGCCGTTTCCAGCCGTGCTAAAAAGGGTTCCTGAAACTGAAATGGAAACTTTTAGGAAATAATGAAAAGTCGGTTGCTCCATATGGACTTGCTCATGCACCTAGTAAGTGGTGATAACAGGACGCATATGGGCTGGTTACTAAGCAACGAAACATAGCGCTAAAACTTTTCAGATATAAATAGATCCCTGGCACAAGTACTTCGTACTTGGTCTATTGATAGCTCCCCCCCTGAAAATTCTTAATACGGTTAGAATCTGAGCAAAAACGGAATAGAGGTTTTGAACCACGGTGTAACACAAGACTGGCGATCTGGACAGGGTGCGTGAGAAGCAGGAAAACCGACTAAGGGAGATGCTGAGGGCGCGTAACTGGCATGGATAAAGCGTGATTGTGCGTGTTCGAGTGGAGAACAAAGTCAGACACGGGCTCCAAGTCCTATCCATCCAAGAATAACACACTCAGGCTTTACGTCTAACCGTGCGAGAGTTGGGTCTAGAATCGAACCAACACCGTGTCAAAGTTAGTCGGGTGGCGTGTGAGAAGTTGACTTGGAAGTGTGAGGTGAGGAGATGAGAAGAGGTGGGTATTTGGGTATTTGGGTATTTGGGGGTTATGAGTTCAGGGAGGTGTAGATAACAGGTTAAGAGTCTCTTTGTTTTCATTCTCATAATCAGCTGGCTTAGTCCCTATGTCTAAGATCACCCCACGCCTGGAGTCTCAAACTGTGTCATGTCTCGAATTGTGGGTCAGATGGGAGGGTGATTCAGGTGATTAGTCATCTCTATTGAGAATGAAAGTGTTCTCTGCTTAGTTGAGCAATACTTGGGTTTTTGGTTATACTTATTCCATTTACTTGGGGGATGGTGAAGTTACTGTGGAGTAGAAGTACGGAAAAGTAACTGTTAGTGACAAATGAGAATCAAACGACAGATCAAATGATTTTTTTATGATATTTTAGACCTTGTGATTCCTGAGATTAGCCTCCTCTATGATGATTACTTATCTCTAGACGCGTACAGTCTGGACTTCATAAAACCACAAATAAAAGAGGTGAAAACATGAGAGGTTTTGGATATGGTAGCTTCTGCTGTATTTAATCTAACGGTGAAGTCCCTGATCACTCACGACGCTTGGAAGTTCCATGAATTGGCTCTATGTGCTGTACATCGATGGAAGCTACATACTGGTCCATAGTGAGTCAGCTGAGAGCTACAGACACTTCATAGGAGCTCATACAAGCTTCTGATTTACTGTTACGCTTCGACTAACAGCTATATATAAAGCACCCGTCGTGTTTGATAGAGTGCTGCTGGATCTAGAGGATGTAAGCCCTCTGCTCACAGAAGAGACTGTAGATCCACCAAAACGTGAGATTGAGAAACGGGACAATTTTGAAGGTCAAGATAGAGTGGTTTATAGTCTGATTAACGAGTGCCAGGTGACATAGATTCTTTACTTACCATTTTAGGTGCTGTGTTGAATGGAAGCTAGGTAGGTCTATAATGAGCCTCACGAATCTTACTGAGAGTTGTATACCAAGCCAAATCAATGTCATGGTGCCATTCAAGATACTTTAAGTCGAACTTGCAAGCTTTGAGAGCCACCTGTTGTTCTACTACTAACTATCTAGCTATAGACCCTCAAACATCTTAAACAAAACGTTATGAACCATTCATTGAAGCTGACTATTAGTAGGAATATCAACTTGAGATCATTCTACTATCGCATGTAAAGAACCTGTTAGAAAGATAGTCTGACAAACAGTGCTACTTGTACAAGATACAGAATGGCTGAACTTCAAGTTGCTGCTGACTCAGCATAAGCCATACACAACGGACCACGTACCCAAGACCTCTGTCACACTGTCTCTTTTCCCTCTTTACAATTGACCACGTACCCATCATGCTGTCTCTTTTCTGTCTTTACATCTTCCCACTCATCTATATATTCCTCGCTTCTCCACTTGAACTCTTCCTCACCTTACCTTACTCAGCACATCAGCACAACACAACCACTCAGACTCAGAGACTCAGAAATGAGGCATTTGATTGGTCAGAGGGGTGAGTGTTGTAGATGCTAACAAGACGATGAGTGGCAGCTACAGGTATGTAATCCTTACAACTGTACAAGGGCTGTAGACATTCGCTACGCTCATGTCTACGCTCATGTCTACTGGTTCCATCACATGAGCGAAGCGAATGTGATGCAGTCTTACAATGAATATTTTATTTTACATGCTTTTACACATTAAACAGACTCAAGAACGACATCCTTGAACTCCCGGTTGACCTTCTTTCCGTTGTCGTCGGTGGCACCTCCGTGCAGAGCAAGCAGGGCTCCGAGGTCGAACTTGGGCTGCTTGAGCAGCTTGACCTTTCGGATGTAGACGTTCTGCAGAGGGTAGATGTTCTGGGTGGCCTTCTCGATCTCTCGGCCAATCACCTCGGGGATGAGCTTGGCGGTGAGCTGAGCAAGAGTCACGTTGGAGGCCTCTCGGACAACAATGTCGGTCATCTTCTTTCGGATCTGGTTGATCTGAGAGGTCTGAGCGTAGGTGGTCTTCTTGACCTGGTTGGCCTGTCGCTTGGTGAAACCGATGACGAAGAGTCGCAGGAAGTAGTCGTCGGAGGTCTTGACGGTGACGTTAGCCTCAATCAGAGTCTGCCACTTTCGGACAAGAGATCGCAGCTTGTCGGAAGTGAAGTCAAAGCCGTGGAAGTTGGTGAGCAGGTTCTTGCCCTGGACCTCGTCAACTCGCAGCTTGACCTTCTTGAAGGAGTGGTCCTCCTGGCCCTGCAGATCGGCGAGAGAAACCTCGAGAACTCGGCCCTTGAGGTAGTCGTTGGCAAGTCGCAGACCGGTGGATCGGTTCACGAGGGTCTTGCCGACGTCTCGGTTCTCAAAGGTGGAGGGAGCCTTGATGTTGTACCAGTCCTTCTTGGTGAAGGGGTCGACAACTCGCTTCTTGATACCCTTCTTTCCCCTGCGGTTAGTATGAGTGAAAAAAGGTCCTAACGATCGAACAAATGTTGATGAATGTCGGTGAAAGCTGCGCTGAGAGACTCCTTGCTACTGTGGCCCTCCTCCTTGTGGCTTGTCGATTCTACGAGTGTGTCGTCCATACACCCCACCACTGTCTCCACCGTCTCTCAAACACATCAATCATCCCGTCAATCGCTTCAACATGGCTTTCGCTTCGCTTCACATCGCTGGTGCTGTAATACTCACTTAGAGAGTCGCTTGTTCTTTCCCTGAGCCATGGTGTTTAATCACGTCTTAATGTCGAACGGTGTTGAAGAAAGATGAAATAAGTATGAAGGGTTTTTTCATACACGCTTTTCGAATTAGGGTTTCTTGGGAGTTCCCTCTGTCGTTGTGTGTTTGGTGGTCGTACGCAGTGGGAAAACGCAGTCACATCACGTGATGTCCAAATGGGAGGGAGCCGGACCGTGAGTTGGGAGGAAAGCCCCAGGAGCGGTGCGGTATAATGGGGACCGCGGATATTTGGGTCCGGTCACGTGACTATGATGTCATACTTACTCGTTTGATCGATCGCTGTCAAGCGGAATGGAATAGGGTGGAAGGGGGAGGGAGATGGTTATAGTGAGGATTTGGGGGGTATTACGGGGGGAAAAAAAAACATTGAGTCAACGGTGGAAAAATCTAAAGTTGCATGTTGGTGAGATGGTGAGATGTGTGTTTGAGGAGCTACAAGTACTTGTACTGAAGCGGTATATGTGCCTTTTTGTTGATGTATTTGGTTCTGTGGTGCGGTTCCTTGAATGTTTGCATTACTAATCGTCTTTCCTCTTCTTTCTCTCTTCAGGTCGACTGTTGACTTCATCTCATCGCATTTAAACACTGCGTCAAACATTTCAGATGGTATTGTGCATATGTGGGGAACTTATAAAAAGGAGGTTGAATGAGGGTTGTTGGGGTATTAGTTGTGGTCTAGTTTGCTCTTCTAGTAGTCTCATATTGTTGCTTGACTGATATCTCTGATACTACGGAGTACAGTACTCATCTTTCTGTCCTTCCTTTTAGTCCTCTTCCACTATTGTCAGATCAAATGCAAGATAGCACGTGCCTCGAACTTTGTCTACAAACGGACAGATACGAGATATGAGCGTTGCTTATTTGAAAGAATTCTTTGAAATGTTTGTCTTGAGTGGGCAGTGTCTTGTTCTTTGGTGTTGTGGTCAACGTGAGGGTACTGTCCATATCTAGAGAAGCTCAAGGTGCAAGAAAGCAGCTACAAGTGCAAGTAGTGCTGGTAGTACTGTACCTTCTACAGTACTTCGTAGAGAAACCCTTCAGATCTCGGCTTCTATCCTCGCCAGGCTGTTATTTGACCACACTGCTCACTTGAAGATCACTGTGCAGTCCTGTCTTGTAAGTCTATCTTGTTGATCTTGACAGTCTTAGAGGCATGGAGATACAGAGCTTACTAAAGGCTGAAGGCTGTGAAGCACTGTACCAGATACTTGTAGTTCAAGAACCAGCGTTAGTAGACAATACCTATATGTACATAATGTACTGTACTTGTACTTCACTGTCAGAGGTAGTATAGGAACATGAACCACTACAGGAAGTCACGGTACAAGTACAGACTTCAAAGAGAGCTCATACGTCATTATGTAATCACATCACCTGCAACTCTCTCTTCACATGAGTCTTCATCGTTCCAGTTCGTGACTTCTAAAGGTTGAAGTACATACAGTAGCTACCTCTGTAAGACAGTATCCGTACGTCCCCTAAGACCCCTTCTCAGACCTACAGAAGATGTGTTATAGTGATCTATCTGAGCCATGTCGCAAGCACATGCAATATCCGTGGTCCCTCAAACCCCCCATTTCTGTCAAAATATTTCCCTGTCATTTTCCTGTCATTTTCCTGTCATTTTCCACCAATTATTCCGTATTCTTACATTTTCATCACCAATTTCACTTTAGCTGCAGCCTTGCAAACCTAATCAGGGAAGAGTGGTCTAAGAGGAGTCCCCGTTATTTCCTGAAATATGCCCCAAAATAGCCCAGACAAGTCGTAAATCAATTTCTTGGCGTCCCAAAAACTCCCTTTTCCACTCAGTTTTTCTCCCCCTCACCCACACCCCATACTAACCTCTTCCTCTTTTCATGCACGCCACCGAAATTAAAACACGTCTGACGCGTCTTTCTCAGTCTTCATCTTGCCATGGAACCCAAGCCGAAAAAAGCCCGGTTTTTCGACTCCGAGGAGGATTTCGGACCGGACACAAAGTCGCTGATCCGCAGCTCGAGTGCCCACAGGCCTCAGAAGTCGCCCAAGCCTTCGTCCAACTCCTTGGGACGCCCGACTCCTGCGCCTTCGACGTTTCGATCCGATCTCGAGGCGTTTCTAGGCCCATTATCCGACCAGCGATTTGGTCTTCTGCTCGCAAAATCCAAGGGAAACGTCGAACAGGCGGTGAACATTCACTTTGATCTTCCAGAGGAGATTCAAGAGACTAATGAGCCTGAAGAGACTAAAGATGAGCCTGAAGATGACCTGTTGTTTGTTTCAGAGAAGAAAAAGACTGCAACAATAACTGGAAATTCATCTTCCACTCAGCCACCTCGGTCTACGAAAAAACACTACATTGGCTCGTTGGTAGTCACAGCTTGGGCGTCGAAATCGTCCAAGGGAAAAGTCAAGTACCAGGATCGACTCATTGTCGAACGTCAAACACACGACCACTCAAAGTCGATCCGCAAGAACCCCTCGGACAACTCCCACGTGCATATCCGAACCACCGGTGGCGAGCTTCTGGGCAGAATCTCCGGAGAACACGACTACTCTATAGCGTCTCTGATCGACAGCAAGGTGTGTGATTTTGAAGCCTCGTGCGTCTATGCTGACCACAATCTCAGCCTGGGCTCCAACTTCGTCGTTGAACTCAAGTGTTATCTCACTGACGAGGCGTTTCGTGACGTTGCCATGCCTCTATTGGACAAAAAAGCCAACAGCAAGAAACGCTCAGACTACGTGTTTGACAACTCGAGAGAAAGCCAGGTGGAAAAAATGCTGCGAAACCGCCAAATCGCCATTGTCGATCTCTTCGGCAAGCTCAATCTCATCAAAGACGACTCGGCAAACGCAGACATGGTCAAGGACATGCTTCGAGCAAAATCCTCGTCTCAGCCTACAGCGTCTCAACAAACATCTTCACCTTCTTCAGATGACGAAAGTGAGCCGATTCCTACCGACGAACTCGACGCGCTGTATAAACGGATCGAGAAGGAGGACGTGGAACAGCCGGAAACAGAGGTGGAGGGATTCCCACTGCAACTAAGACGATACCAAAAACAGGGATTATCATGGATGATATCACGAGAACAACCGGTGGAAGAGGTGTCAGAGTACTTTAGTCAGGATGCAGAGCAAGATCAGGGGCCTATTAACCCCCTATGGACAAAGGTGGACTTTCCAGATAGCAATGAAAAGTTTTACGTCAACTTTTCGTCTGGAGCTCTGTCGCTCAAGTTTCCCAAACAGGAAAAGTCGTTCACAGGAGGTATTTTGGCGGACGAAATGGGTCTGGGAAAGACAATCTCGACGCTGGCGATGGTCTACAGAGACAAGGATGTGGGATGTACACTTGTTGTTGCTCCAATGTCGCTGTTGTGGCAATGGGAACAGGAATGTGAACGAGTCGGTATTACCTCATATGTGTACCATGAAAAGGGAGCTGATGTGGATCTGGATGAGCTGTTCAAGGCGTACAATCCGAATGTTCTCATCACTTCCTACCACACTCTAGTTTCTCATTATGGGCAGATTAAAGCTCTAGGAGGAGGGCTGGACAGAAACATCATCTCAGAGACGAGTTCGCACGAACGACCAAAGATTTTCACCAAGCATTTCCACCGAATCGTCCTCGACGAGGCCCACGTGATCAAAAACAGAAACACAGTCTCTGCCAAAGCATGCTGTCTTCTACGGGCTACCAACAAGTGGGCTCTTACAGGCACTCCTATTCACAACCGACTTGAGGATTTGTTTTCGATTCTCAAGTTTCTCGGAGCTGCTCCCTGGAACGATTTCATCTACTGGCGAAATTTCATCACTCTGCCTTTCCAGGAGGGCAAGATTGTGTCTGCTTTGATGACCGTTCAGTGCATTTTGGAGCCTATCGTGATGAGACGAACCAAGAACATGAAACAAGCAGACGGAAGTCCTCTAGTGGTTCTACCAAAGAAGACCATCAATATCGAAAAAGTGGCTCTAACAGACCAGGAGAGAATCATCTACACATATGTTCTTGCTCGAGCTCAGACATCGCTGCAAAAGTCTGAGGCTTCGGAGGCTGTGGGACGCAACTATCTCAACATTCTCACCCAGATTCTGCGTCTGAGACAGTCGTGTTGTGATCCAGCGTTGATTCTTCGTCCTGATGCCGAGGCTCCTACGGATGAGCAGCTTGTTGCTGAAGAAAACGAGTCTCAGCTGAAGAGCATGATTAGACGCTATGAAGACGATACACAGACGTCAGCGGGTGAGTACTCGCAGGAAATCATTGCCCGATTGCAAGATCAATCAGGAACTGCTCCAGAGTGTCCTATTTGCGCTGAGGACGTCACCAAGCTGGCTATCACCAAGTGTCTGCATATGGGCTGTGTGGACTGTCTGGCTGACAACGTGCGGTTCCAGGAGAGCAAGAAACAGACTCCGGTATGTTGCATTTGTCGCCAACCAGCAGCTCTCAAGGATATCTTTGAGGTCGAGAGAACAGGAGACGATGGCCAGGAAATCAGACTGAGAAAGTTGTCTGACCGTCCTCGATCTTCCAAGCTGGTGGCCCTCGTGACCAAGCTCAAACAGCTGCCCAAGGATGCCAAATCTGTGGTTTTTTCGCAGTTCACGAGCTACCTGGACATTATTCAGACTGAGCTTCGACGAGAAAAGATCCAGGCGTTCAGATTCGACGGCACTCTGTCTCGACAGCAACGAACCGACGTTCTGAAAGCCTTTGGGCTGTCTGAGGGATCAGTGCTGCTCATTTCGCTCAAAACTGGAGGAGTAGGTCTCAACCTCGTTACTGCTAACCACGCATTCATCATGGACCCCTGGTGGACGTTTGCCCAGGAGGCCCAGGCTATCGACCGAATCCACCGAATGGGCCAGACCAAGGACGTGTTTGTGACGCGGTTCATTGTGGAGAACTCGGTGGAGGAAAAGATGCTGCAGATTCAGCAGCAGAAGATGGTGTTGGCGGGAACCCTGGGAATGTCTGAACAGGAGCAGAAGGCCCAGAGAATCGAAAACATCAAGACTCTTCTTGGAGAGTAGGAGGATGACATTACATAGCATAATACTAATGAATATGGTAGAAAGTCTCTAATGAGAACAATATATATTATCAAACTGCCTTAAATGACTATGTACACGCTATGATCATAACCAATTAGCCCTCCATTGGTTTAGTCCCATAGCTACGAAATATCTGTACAGCTGCATTAGTCTGGCAACCGGAAGATTCCGATCAGTCTAAAATCGATGCTGCTAGCCCATAAGTAGAGAGGTTGGGATTGGTTTCCGATTCGTCTGAATTTGAACTGACAATATTCGTTACTTTTTGTATCATTCAAGAACTGTATATTTTAGCTGGCTATTAAGGTCAGATCAACAATGTGAAGTACTTGTAGACACTTTGTCTAAACAGCTTACTGTACTAAAGACTGTGTGGTATATGAGACATGTCACTACAAATCTACCACTCTCCAATATGCCACTCTCCAAATATGTCACTCTCCACCTCACTCAATTGACCTCGAAATTTCATATCCACGTATATCGAACAAGAGTAAGGCACCAACTCTCATCCAGCCTCCAGCCCTGCCTGAATGTTACTGTCCATTGAGTGTGGAGAAAAAACCTCAACTTGAGACTACTAGATATACGATTGTCAGACCATCAATTGGGTGTAGAGAGGTTGCAATTGCTGCTACAGGGTCAATTGACTAGAGAGGGGTGCGTTCATTACTGGTACTGGTACAAGTATTATAGATGATATGTATGGTACAAGTAGTGTGTACCCGTACCTACTGCTCCCATCGTACTTCGTACGACGGTCGGTCGTCCGTTCAAAAATATCATTACTTGTACATTAGCACTCTTGGTACTTATACAGCTGCTCCATCGCTCCGAATGGCTTACTTCTGCACCTGCTCGTCGGCCCAGGGCTCCTTCTCAATGTAGTCGTCAGACTCCTTGTCCAGCTTCTTCTCCTTGGCGAGTCGCTTCTCGGCCTCGGCGTCTCGCTCGGCCTTGGGCTCCACGTCCTGTGCTCCGTGCTCCTTGTGTTCCTTGGCAGGCACGGTTTCCGAGGTCTTCTGGGACACGCCGTGGGGGGCGTCGGCGTACTTCTCGCCCTGGGGCTTGCTGGGGGCTCCGCCGTCGGTCTTGGTGCCCTTGAGTCTGTCGTCATCAATGAGATCCTGGTCCCGCAGCTCCTTGATGCCCTGCTTCTGGTGGCCGTCGTCCTCGTCGGTGGCCAGGGCCCGCTTGGCGGCAATCTCCTTGTCTCGGGTGCCGTCGTCCTTCCACTTGAGATCGGGCTGGTTCTCGCTGAGCGCGCCCTGGTCAAAGTTCTTGTCCGAGTCGCCCTCCTTCTTGAAGGCGGCCTCCTTCTGCTTGAGGGCCTCCACGTCTGCGGTGGGCACCTGGGCCGTCACCGAGGTGGCATCAATCTCGGGCAGATGAGGCACCTCGTACTCCTCCTTCTTCTTGGGGGCGGGCTTGGCGGGCTTGGTCCACGACTGCACAATGTACACGGTGGGGATGACGAAGATGGCGAGGCCGGTAGCGGCCCAGGGCAGGTCCGAGCCGCCGGAAGACTTGCCGCCGGCAGACGAGTAGTGTCGCTGGAGCTGTCGGGAGCCCTGTCGCAGCTGGGTTCGGAGAGGTCTGGCAATTCGCGAAATCATGGTGTGGAGAGTATATGTGTGCAAAAGGCTACATCAAGCCGGACAAGCTTACTTATATATCCCATGGGGGTCCAGCCAACCAATGGGACGATAGGGTGCCGGGAGCATGCATCGAGGCGGCACACTGATTTAATAGAGCGTTGGTGCTAAGTGACTTCTCCGCCAACAACAAGGTTATCTGATGCTACCGAGCTGTCCAACTGCTAAGCGAAATGAATTATTGGCGAGCAAATATCCGGGGGTGCTGCTGGGGGGGGCCTCTCACCGCTCTCGCTCGCCCCGTTACTAATGGCGCCATATCCTGTCTCAAGCTCACTTTCCTCGGTGCAGCAACTCAACTCAATTGACAGGCTCAGTACAACTAAAACCCCAATTGACAAAGACACATTGCGGCATAAGATAGCAACGAGGGGGAGAGGAAGTCTGTACTTGAAAGGGGGGGGGTTATTTGATGCGCAATTGGTCCATCTGAATGCTGAAAAAACGTCTTTACCGGTGGAATTACACTGCCTGTTGCTACAGCAACAATTGCCAACATCATAGCCATCTCCACTCGCTCCACACCAACCGGGCTGGCATCTCGCTAATGTTAAGGCACCACCACCCACCGAAATCATGCAATGACGACTATCTTTTCCGAGCCGCACGAGGGGAACACTGAGCAGTCGTTCAAGTTGTTCGAAAAATGGCCCAAAACGGCCGATTTCTGCACCGTTGCACTCCCCGTCTAATTCTCTATTGGGACCGAAAATTTCAGCCGTTTCGAGCCCCTCCTGCTAGCTCCTAAATCGCCCCCTCCAACCTCTTATCCTTCTAGCACCTTCCAAGTTAAACTCTGAAACGGAGATGAGCAATAGCGATCGAAGAAAAGCCCGTAAAGAGACCCGTCGCAATTGGCCAGCAGCGGGATACAGCTCGTGTGCCGAACGTTGACCGAGTTTGGATTGAGCCGCAGTCCCAGGGGCGACCACCAACTTGAGCGCCTCGTTCTATCGTGTTCGCCAACACGTATCTCGGTACGACGGTATAATGCCGCCTGAGTTATGCTGGCGATCGCCTGCATCTTGGGGCGGAGCTGGTTGTCGGCAGCGTGGGCGGCGGGGGCGTCTGAGAGCCACCTTGCGATGTTTCGTGCGGCAACGGATTGTCTGCTGTGCGGCTCTCGGAGACCGGAAGTCGTATTAAACGAGAGAAATAAGACATTGTCTGGGTAAAGGGGCGCCGTACAGGGTCTCTGGGGTTCTCTGGACTCCAGGGCTCCCATTGGGGGCTCAAGAGGGTTTCAATCAAGTGTGGGGGGTGTATATGGGTTCCTTCTGCTTTGATTAGGGCAGTTGAGTCCATGGAGACTTCACAGGCTGCTTTCTGTCCCTTTGGAGTTGGTCTTTCTGGACTTTCTCTTCCTCTTCGTTGATATAGTTCGCCTGGACGATGTGATTGGACTTCCTAGAGGTGGAGGCACCGAGCAATCAGCCAGGGTGGCTGACCCGGATCTTCCAGGAGCTCCGTGAAGCACAGTGGGCTTTCTCTGTTTGATGCTGGAGCTTTTGGAGAAGAACTGTGGCGTTCTCAGATACCCTGTCACTTTGAAGAGTGCTACGATGATGGGTGTACTTGGAAGGGTGCTACGATTATCGGTGTACTTGGAAGAAAGCTGCGATGATGGGTATGGTTGTACGCGTAGCTGACTAGAGCCTTGGTCGTCCAAGAGCCGGGCTGGAACTCCATCTAGCTATAGGTCCTTCAATGATGCTTCTCACCATGGGACCTGTTACAGTACGTACCTGCCATCAACAGTTCCCCGTGAGGTGTCCACTGCTCGTACTGCCATTGTCTCATCCTCTAGACGCTGTTTCACCTTCTAGAACCGTTCCATCCGTTTGCCTCTTTCATCTGGTAGGCACCGTGTCTCAGTGTCCAGAAGTCGTCGTCAGCACAACGTTGTGGGGACAGGAAGTTCGAAAATGATGAAAATGGGCCGGGGCGATCCACCTGGTAACCATTCCTTCGCATGTTCTTGCCCTCTTGTACTCTGAGTGTCTCCGTTAGGTACTGCTGCCTGAGCTACGTATTGTGTATCCATTGACGCTACCTTGTACATCCGCTAAACAGAGGTGGCATGTCTGTTATTGTACGCCGTCTGACATTGCCAGGAACGACTGTACCATCTCTTTGGTGCACTGTAACCGACCCTGACTTCTCGTCCTTCTGGATACAGCTTTCCCTGTCTCGGGTCAAGGTTCAGCCCAGTGCCTGGTTCACGTGGTTGTGCATGAGACATGTACGTAGATAGAAGTGGAGTCAGGCCTGGTACAGTACTTGTAGAGATGTCTAAGGGGCTAGAGAGGTTCTATTTGGCCGTCTCTGTCATTCCTGTCGTATTTCCTCTTCTGTTGTGTCGATATTGTTCAAAGTCCATAATAAGGTGGGCATAAGAGATCCTCTAATTATAAAAACTCCATATACACGTCTCAAATAGGACATATAAGAGGAGGGTGGAAATTGACGAATACCACCGAAATTTATACCATCTGAAAGCACCCGGTCACGTGACCCCAGCCATACCACCCACTAAACCACAGCTCCTCTCTATCCCTCTCCATCCAGCTTTCCCCACATTTCCTCCCCTCTCGATAAAGTTCACTCCCTCACCAGCCATAGACTTCCCTCTTGTGTTGGGAAAGCGGGCCAACCAAGACCGCGGGCGCAAAATAACGTGCAGCAAAAAAATGACACGCTACCGAAGAACGCATAACTGTAGGCACGGGTAGCAGTAGAGGGCGGAGAGAAGGACGGAACCTTTCACACCACGCCACGTACACACACACCCACCGTTCACATACAAGTACGCTCTTCACACCATGAAACCATCGGTAAAACTGACGCTCAAGGTGTCTTCGGAAAAGCTGCAAAAGCTCAAGGACCGCTCCTCGGCTCCCTCCAGCCCCATGCCTGCTTCCCAGGCCCCCTCGGGCTCGTCCACTCCCGCTCCAAAGGGCAAGCCGGGGCCGAAACCGGGCTCGTCGCACACAAAGTCCGGCCCCAAAGACACAGACAGTGCGATTAATTCGCAGCTCAGAGCGCTGGACAGAACAGGAAAGGCGCCCCGACACTGGGTCAAAACGCCAGTGCAAATCAAGAGCTTTACCAACTGCGCGTTCGAGGTGCCGGAGTGGGGAAGCACGGATAAGGGGATGAACGAGAGGGCGGATAAGAGGGTGAAGCTGGAGGTGGAGTAGCTATTGACGCTGGCACTAGATGCGTAGCATCTGTCAGTGGCTGTAGCGCGACACACGTTTTGGAGCACAATCAGCTATCGACGCTGGCACTAGATGCGCAGCATCTATGGCAGTGGCTGTAGCGACATAACTGGGCGTCAATTCAGGTCCTTACAGCTACCCACTGCCCATAGGCCTCTACCTTCCACCGTGGTGCTCCTCATTTGGAGCCTCGATTAAGGTCATACAGTATCTTCCAGCTCCAAGACCTCCAAGCATAAGATGGCATAAAGAAGAAACTGAAGAACGGGTCATTTATCGAGATTCAGAGGAAAAAGGGATATTGCGATGTCAGTGTCACCAAAGACGCACTCAATATCACCGCAATGGATGAATCTACCTTGGCATTTTAACCAACAGCCAATATCGTTCTTTCATGATCTAACCCTTCGCCATACGGTCCACATGGCCACAACGAGATGGCTGCATCAAATGGCATCGATCTACGATTGCATTTCAACCTGGTGACCTATCAGTCAAGTCGATAAGGATCCACCAAACACCACCGTAGCATACTAATAATCAATACAACTAACATTCAAATCTGATAGACTCAAGCATTCTGTTTCTTACGGTCACATAGTAGACACCCGGACCCAGTTGTAGTTAGGACAGCCAACACATCCAGTGGTGAGGTATCTATCAGATCTCTTCCATCAATATAGTATGTACTGGTACCGGTAGTTGGGCCATGAAATCACTTGAAGTGTCTTAACAGCATCAACGTCTCTCACAGTAGGGCAACCATGAGACTGGCTCTACTTTACTATCCTGTTTGCACTGAGTTGCCCGGTCAACAATGGTTTATCAGTCAATCATATCGTATACTTCAACTATTCACTCCTAAAGAACTGACATACCAGATCTGATCTTTATTCAATCTTCGTGTGCCATTTGCACTTCAAAATGAGCTGTCCCTTCTACCAGTCCTTTTCACCTACCTTCCTTCTAGACCTCCTTAATAAGGATGGTTGTATACGTGAAGTGTCTTTTAACAAGGAGAGGGTCGATTATCGCCAGCCTACGATTCTAGAGCCACGCACACTATACCCATATTTACAACCTCCTTTGTTCAAACGACGTTCCAGCTTGTAAATAATATCTTCTGTTACATTAGCTCCTCAGGACAATGGAGTCTAGACTGATTCTATTGTGTACCATGGAAGGCAGCAGCTAACACTACGGATACTACTTGTAGCACACACCAGAGAACACAAACAATCACAAAACTATCTCCAAATCCACATCCACTTTTATCTCTTTATCAACACCCATTCCATCTCTATCTACACACCTGCACTGTAAGTCATCGCAGATCTAAACAGGATGATCCAGTCTAGACCTTGGATCGGTATACAAACAAGTATCACTATACAAACACATACACTGTCTTCATAGAGGTAGATCACACCCAGATTAATACACTGTCATAGATCTCATTATCCGTTGCCATCCTTCTCTCGAGTCCTGGCAGCTCCGCTACCCAGTCTCCTGTCTTCCTACGATCCTGGGCAGCTCCGCTACCCAGTCCCAGTCTCCAGTCTCTCTCCGTATCCATTACACTATGGAGGGTATTGTTCAACCGTCGGTTGTATGCTGTGTTGTTACATGTCGCTCTGTGGGCTCTCGGCCCGCAACTTATGCTATCTTACTCATCCTCAGGGGCCTCGTACCGCTGCATCAGCAGCCGCTTGTACTCGTCCATGTCCGTGTCCCACAGCTGGGCGGCCTGGGCGTTCAGGGGCGACTTGTTGTTGGGCTCGCCAAACAGCGACTGCAGCGACAGCAGAATGGTCTGCACGTTGTACACGGCCGACCACTTTTCCTTGAGAATGTCCAGGCAGATGTTGCCGGACATGTCCACGTTGGGGTGCCACATGGGGCTGATGAACTTGATTGTGGGCGCGGTGTAGGGGTAGTTTTGGGGGAATGCCAGCGAGATTTTGAACGTGAGGTCCTCGTAGACGGTGCCTTCGGGGCCTGTCAGCGTTCCGGTCCAGTTGAGCAGATCGGCGTCGGAGACGGGAAAGGCCGAGATTCCGGGCGTGTCGGACATCATGAGTTGCATGAGCTCGTTTTGCAGGCGTTTGGTGACCGAGTGGCCGTCGTTTGTGTTGGATCCCGACATTTGCAGCTTGGCGGGGTTTTCAGCGAAGGGGTCGGCATTCTGGGCTTCCATCTGCATGTTGGGTTGTCTTCAGCAATCTCTCTTGTCCTAGGGGGTGGGCGACAGGGAGAAGTGATGTTCTGGAGAGAATGAGGGGGCTTGATCAAGTCAAGTGTATCGTGTAGGGTAAAGCAGGAGGTTATGTGTATATACAGTATTATGCGTGCATGTGTGATATGTGCTCTTTTTAAGGTTGTGTTTATGGCCTTCTGTTTTGGGGATATGGGGGTGGGAGAGGAGATTTTGGAGGCCATGGAGAAGACATAATGGGGTGGGAAATTGCGAATGTGCCATAACAACAGTCACGTGACGCACTGCCGCTTTCAAATTTCCATTTCTCGCAATTTTCAACCATAATATTACCCCTCCGCTCCTCCCTATCTCGTTCCCTGGACAACCAAAATGGGACTGGGCTGCCTCTATCAAGCAAGGCACGTCCACACACGTGAACACAGTAATTAACAGCCGCACGAGAGAGGGCGGTGAGTAGAGTGCGGAAAAAAGAGGCTGAAAATGAAGATATCGAAAAAATAAAACAATAAGCAGATATAGAAGAAGACAAGGATCACTCCTGTTTTTTTCTTTTCTCAGTTGCTTTCCTCCTGGCTTGCTGAGCATCGACCTTGCTCAACAGCAAGCTTCTACTTTGCTGTCTTGTTTAGGCTCTCTTTGACCAAAGAGGAACCCCAGGGTCTTTATCGGGAAGTGTCAAAGAACGAGTCGAAACGGGATTAAGCGAAATGACGCATACAAACGAACCAGTGCCGAGATGAGCTCGATGAGGCAGTTTGATAAGGCACTTGAGCGGTTTTGAGCTGTCAGGTTAGTCAGGGTAGTCAGGGTTAGTCAGGGTTGGGAAAAGTTACAGTAAGTAAGAGAAAGAGAGTCAAGAAAAAGTGAGTACAACTTGCAAAAAACGACAGGAGCTTGAAATAGCCCTTCTTCGCACAAAACCACTAAACACCTCCTCCTTCACCTTCTAGAAGTCCACTGGCTATGATCTTCGTCTGTGGAGCTCGGATTGTCCACGGGAGATCTACGGTTACATTGGGGTGTAGGCTACAAGTAGAGCTAGAGGAGTTGAGTGTAGGTTGAGCGACAGTGAAGGTTGGAGTCTAAGAGCTGGCCGTTGTCCTAGATGACCGACAATCGCAAGCCACGATAGTGACGGAATCCGATGGTAGTTACTTTTTATTCGATCTAGGCCGTGATACGGTGATAGCCTTTAGCGATGGCACTTGAGAGACCTTCAATGATACCACTTCAAAACAAAGTCTGAAGTTCTTCTTTCAAACTCCACTCAACGAACAATTATGTCGTGAAAAATCCAACAATGGGTTTGTAAGACGGACCGAAGAACAGCCTTTCGGGCCTTTCGAGCCTTTCGAGCTTTTGGAGCTTTTGGAGCCTTTCCAATAGCCATTTGGAACTGAAGATGCTCTTGAAGTTTGCTTGAACCGACGATACCAACAAAAAAGTTGACATGGCTTATTTTCATCTATAGAGTCATTTGGTGAACTCGCGGAGACTCGTGGATCTATTTGGTGAACTCGTGGAGACTCGTAGATCCATTTGGTGAACTCTAGGAGTCTCTAGATACCTCTGATGAACTCTTGAGGACTGTAGATGTCCAACATGCCTTCTATCGGACATGGAAATTTGAAAGTGAAGTGCATTGAAGCAGAGCCTCCACTTAACCGCTCAAGGCATCAGTGTCTACTTTTTGAAGTCATTCATCGTGTTTCTAATCCTACTGAACTCGCTTTGGGGGAATAATTTATTAGAAAAAATTACGAAACTAGAAATAAGAAGTGAAGAGCCCGGTCCGGACCGGGCTGGGTAACGTTAGAAGACCTTTTGAACCTACTCGTGGCAGTCGCACTCCTTGGTGGTGACAACAAGGGTGGTAGGGGGGAGAGAAGAGGTGGTGGACTCGGGGCAGGGCTCCTCGATGGTGTCGGTGACGGTGACACGCTCCTGCTCGGGGGCAGAGGAGGTGGTGGGGGCCTCAGAGGTAGAAGGAGCCTCAGTAGAAGAGGGAGCCTCAGAGGTAGAGGGAGCCTCAGAGGTAGTAGAGGGAGCCTCAGTAGAAGAAGGAGCCTCAGTAGAGGAAGGAGCCTCGGAAGAAGAGGTGGGCTCGGTGGTAGAAGCGGGGGCCTCAGAGGTGGAAGGGGCCTCGGTGGAAGAGGGCTCAGCAGCGGGAGCGGGAGAGGTGGAGGGGGCAGGAGAGACAGTCTCGGTGACCCAGACGGTGGACTCGTGGCCAGAGGCGTCGGTGATGAGCAGACCCATGGTGAAGAAGGGAGCCTGGATGGTGAGGTCCATGCCCTCGGCCTGCTCCTGGATCTGGGAGACCTCCTCGGGGGTGAAGTCTCGCTTTCGGTTGGGGAAGGCGGTGCCCTGCTTCTCCTGCCAGATCTTGTGCAGCCAGTCGGAGATGGTCTCGTTCTTGGTGCCAATGCCAAAGTCGGACAGGTCGGGGATCCACAGACCCATGGTGAAGAAGGGGGCCTGGATGGTCAGGTCAAGGGCCTCCTCAGCCTGCTCGGCGTAGGGAGCGGGGGTGGTCTGGGCAGCCAGATGGTCGTGGATGGCATCGTAGGCGGCAGACAGAACGGCAGAGGTGGCCTGCTCGCCCTGGGTGGCGTCGGGGATGGAGATGACCTGGGTGGTCTCGGCCCAGTCGAGGGTGATGAGCTCAGCAGCGGCCACAGCGGCGGAAAGGAGGACAGTGGAGAACTTCATTGGTACGGTGCGAAGTGTGAGGAGCTGTGGAGGTACTCGAGAGAACTGGAGAGTTGGTGATACTGAAGAGTGAGACGGGGACCCGGGGGGTCTATATATACACGTTCGGGGAGGTTATACCCTTCCACCCACACGGTGACTGTGCACTCACCCAGAGCCTCCAGGAGTCCGCCTAGAGCTAGAATAACCTAATACAGCGTACCTTGCCGATCGCCTTCCGTCTAGAAGCTGCTAAAAAGTGCATTAGGACTCACGGTGGCGATCGTCTCGATAGGTTAATGACAGAGGGTTGAGAGGGGTGCAACTATCTGGGGTATCACAGCAATGGAGAGCACTTGATGATGTTCTAGGGTATCAGCGATTCACAGCCGTGTCAGTGGCCAAAGTGGTATCTCAACAATATCCTTGATATCAACTCTCTCAAAGCTCTCCTTCTATGTTATCACAGTCTGTAGGTGAGAGAGTTTGAGCGTCAGTGATCTTCGGTAATAAATGTCGATGAAAAAGAAAAGTAGCCGTGGAGAGCCAATTGTTAGCCCACTTTGCACGTGGAGCGCTCGTCTCTGGGCCTCAGTACAGTCTTGGAGGACTCCGCGGCTTTGCAAGATTTGCCAAAAGTCGCTTCTTTCAGTATTGCCATATGAAAAAGAAACGCGGGCCGATTCCATTGTTCGAGTATTGTTCTTGCGACCGCCAACGCCCGGCTAGCGCAAACCTTTACGGCCGGTTTCTCCAACTGTACACACCTCCCCCGTTTCTTTTTATCGCTTCCAAAATCGATACAGACCATGCGGGTACCCGCCAGCACTGCTGCAGTGGTTATTCGGAGCCAGAGGTTTAGTGGAGGCCAAGCAGCTCGCTGCAGCAGAGAGCAGCTTAGCGGTAGAGTATTCCCGGGCCGGCCTGGACTGACTCGACACCCAGCTCCATGTACAGTTGTCGTGAAGCAAGGAGGTCGACAAAAGTAACCAAGCTAGCTCGCCAATCGTGCCAACTACGGCACCGATAGCCCCATCCGCTGCAGCTCTAAGTGAGGCCCAAAGTGCTAATCGTATTGTTCGTCGACGGGTGAACAGCTGATTGGCGTCTTTCGGCGAGCTATTCCTCCGCCGATCGCACTGTGGCCGACTTTGGTCACATGCAAGCTCTCACCGGCGTCTCTGGCGCCATTACCCCTTGATCAGCTGCATGAAATTAGCCAGATGCCAAATGTAGACAGACTACAGACGCTGAGGTTCTCGGTCACCGTGGGTCCACCGAGTGAGACACGTTTTCCACGCTGCGCAATTCGTATCCAACGTATCAAGGCAATAACGCTGTCTTAGGTCTCTTTTGTCTGTCGCTTGCTGGGATCTTTTGTCTTGGTACGAGCCATTAAGGCTCAGCGTATCCTCCAGAGGTTGACTTTATTTGAGGTAAGTTACGGGGCGAGAGGAGGGTCTTTTTTGGGGGCGAAAACGGCCTCAAAATGGCCGGAAAGTGGTTTCAATCAATTTCTCGCCTCAATTAAGCCCTGGTTTCGAACTCCCCGTCATCACTGGGACAACCACGCCGCCGCTATCAACCACCTGCCAACTTGCCTCAAGGTTACACTCGGCGTTGGCGATCTCCGGCTGCTGCAGCTGAAAGTTGTTGGTGTCTTGAAAAAAGTAATAATTCACTCGCAGACAAGGAGCGTAATCCAGTACAAGGATCCAGGCACAAGGTCCCAGGAACCAGGCACAATCTGGAGGTGGAGGAAGTGCATGCCAAGACTTCGGTTCTGATAACGTGACGGCAATGTGCCTGGTACTCTGGGGTGTGCTGTATTATACTGCAGAGATAGGGAAATTGTCTGACTCTTATCCATCAGCGTTTTTTTTCAAATATCACCATCATCGTCGTAGTTGGGCCAGCTACAGCACTACAGCATACTGTATCTGGAATTCTCTCCACCCTGGCGGACAAAGTAGGGCTTGTACGAGAGCTCAGACAAGCAAAGCGGCCGTGGATTCAGAGTCTGAGGAAAAAGAAAAGGGATATCGTCGTTGGGCCATGTGGTTATTGGTTTACTGCAGACTGCCTAAAACGGTAAAGATGATACCATACGGAGCCAAACCGTCCATCAGAGACAGTCTATCGGTACAACGGTCCGCTATAACCGTTCAGATAGAGCAAGACGAGGTGGCGAGAGGAGACAGTTAAGAGCAGCCATGAGCAAATATTGAGGCAGCACAAGATCTGAGTGAAGCAAGCGTAGCAGTTATAACTGCGATTTATGAGATACTTTGTGCAAAAGAGGTAGGGATATCTGCTCTGGGACTTTGACTCAGTTAGGCTACTGTACAAGTAGCTCAATCTTTCACACTCGTCTCCCTCTCTCTGAGATTAATTGTGGCAAACTCTGGCCGTGTCTATCAGCGTGCTGGAAGCCGTCTATCAGTGCCAATCCGCCGTCTATCACGGCCTCCCCAATGTCTATCCGTGGGAATCTGCGTGGCCAATCTCGCACGGCCAATCACGACCACCCAAAGCGGCAGAGGGTAAATTAGGAGCCCACTTAGGGTAAGCACGGGGACACAACTCGATTGTGTTCGGGTAGCTTTTCGAAGTGAGACTCGGCCTTCACAATCTGAGACCCACAAAAAGTAATGACAGCTGTGGACCTTTTCTGTAAACAGACAGACGACGTAAAGGGAGTAAACAGAGGACAGTGAGGTCTTAGTTGCGGTGTTTGCACTGAGACAGAGGGATTAGACACGAGCGATTAGATAGACACTGTTTATGCTTGTAAAAACGCCGCTCATGCCTGAGTTGCAAAGGTAGAGTGCGAGTACGAGTGCCGATGTAGGTACTGTATTGTTTGCCACTCTCATGAACAAGGAAACACACAGTTACACTTGTATATTGCCACTTTCATTGACAGATACTTGCTCCTTCTCAACCTGCCCCATCTGTCTGTCAGGTCATCAATAAGCAACTTCTCGCACACATCTCTTTTCTTGTTTCCGATTTGGTTTCCCACATTGCCCCACGTCGCATCACCCCATGTCCATTGTCAATAAACACAGACTCTTCGTATCGTACCACGGGCGTCTCACCATGTTACAGGGTGCTCAGACAGCCCGAGGGTAGATGCATGTCACCTGCGTTCTCCGCATGAATGCTGCATTGGGACACTCTCCACATGTAGAAGGAGCAATTGTATGCCACACAGTATTAGGAAGGTGGTACAAGTAGCGTATACTATATACACGTGAAACCATCAAATAATTCACCTTTTTTTCCCACACACCTCACCCCACAATGATACCCTACGAAATCATCGTCACGATGATCCATTATATGGACGCTGCCACGGCTGTAACTTTCGGCGACGCTTGCAAGACGTTCCACAAGATTATCTCGTCTGTCGAAGACACCATGCTCAAAGACAAAGTTCTGGAAAGCTGTCCATGGATGGATCTCACCCTGGCCTCTACTTGGAGTCGATGTGCGCGTCAGATCAGAGCCAGAAACGCCAAAACCGAGGAGTGGGTGCCTGCGCATGATTTCGCACATCTGGAGTCTCAGTTATGGTCCAAAGAAGAGTTTGTCGACCCTGTGAACGTAGGCGGACCTCTCCCGGACTCATTCAAACCCATTTTTGAAGACACACTTCCTGTCCCACTTGGACGTTCGGCACACTTGCATTTTGCGGCCGACACGATTGTGTCAGTGCTGAAACGTGACAGGTCTCGGGATTTAGATGGTCCTCGCACGTCCTCCGGCAACTTCAGATGGTACACTCTGAACGCGAAAACGCTTGACTTTTACATCCATGACAGGCCAAGAAATCTGGATAACCGAGGAAACTACATTCACAAGCCTACTAGGGTGTTTGGATCCTCTCGGGGACATACAAGTACAAGTACCGGTAGCCCCAGACCGGAGTTTGAAATCATTGGTGAAACAGACACAATCATGCACTTTCGAGGACCTCGCCGAGACTACGTTGCTTATAAACCTGCTTTCGACGAAGACAAATTTCTATCCAGATACAAACGCAGACACGGAAGTGGTGTGTCTGTGCAAGATCTAGGGCTCTTTTGCTTCCCGTCTTACCGTCATGGAATCAACTGTGTTTATTTGTTTCCCCATTCTCGCTCAAAAGTGCTGATAGGAATCCACTACAGACCAGAAGATGAAGATTCGGATGACGGTTTCGATGACGAACCAGAAGAGGTCACACTGTTGTATTTTGTCGATACACACCCCGACGCTGAAGATCGGATCCAGTTTTTGACCCATGTTCCTTCCAGAGCGGCCATCTGGGGAGATTGGACGTACGATATAGCCAGGGGCAAAAGAGACGAGTATCCCCAGAATCTCGACTTTGGCATCAAGGTCTACAACGGCATGCTCCATGTGTTCTGGAAGGGCTACATTGTTCCCATTTGGGCCGATTTGGCTGCTCCAGAGAGTCGTGAAGCGCTCAAACAGTTCGAACATCTTTGTCCAGACGACGACGAGTTAATCCCTTGTCACACAGGAATCCAATCGTGGTTTGACCCCAATAAGCCCGTGGTCACCGGAATACCGGGGTGGTTGCCTGAGCCCGATAGCTACACAGACATGATTCAAGGCACAAAGGAGCACTCAAAGTACGTGACTCTGTTTGCGACTTCTGGCAGACTGATTGGAGACCTGGAAACAGGAACCACGTACATCGCCAGAGATTGTAATTCCCAACTCGACTGGCGAAGTCTCCTTTTTCCTGGCATCTCTGAGAAGGGAGAGGTGATGTACTACAGATGGGCCAAACCCCTGGCTAAACTCATAGGTGACAAGCTTGGTTTCTTCAGAAGAGAGGAGCCTGTACCTGAGGAAATAGAGCGAGACATTCGAGAGTTGTTTGACACTCACCCGGTCAGTGAGTGGACTTTTAAAGACATCTCCAACGAAAAACACAAGCTGGGAATATACGGCTCAAGATGCTGGAACCTTTTAGAGGGCTCAGAGGGGACGCAGGGATATCCTGAACATCTACCCTTGTATAGGCTGCCATACCGGGAGCTTCCTTTGCCAGATGAGGATGAGCTTCAACTAATGCCTCCAGAACGAAGACTGTTTTTGAGCGGACCTGGGGACGAGGAATTACCAAGAATACCTATATCGGAAGAGGAATTACCAAGAATACCTACATCGGAAAGACTGGCTTCACTTTTCCGCGTCGTAAGGGGTTTACGGTGATCATTTTGATACCATGAACTGGTATAATTGGGTGCTGATTGATAGATTAATAGAAATATGGAACAACCCGACCAAGACGTAGAAGAGAGTATGTTATGTAGCGGCAGCAGTGGTCGAAAGAGAGGTATGAAAATGGTACCATTGAACTCAGAAGATCCTGGAGAATATACAGGTGGCTTGTTTGAGGACAAAAATCGTCTTTTTTGAAATTAATCAAATTTAGCCAATTTATCAGACACTTGGTCAGGGAAAATGACACAAATAGGCTTGATGACTAAGCATGACATTTCCAAATAACGGTGACAGGGGCAATCTGATTGGTGTGGTATAGAATTACCCAGATCAGGGAATCCCAAATATACATTTATTTTGGTGATACGACGTCTTTAAGGTGGTACTATGGTACATTGAAATATCACCCGAGTCACTTTTACCCTTGATTTGGGGGTTTTCAGGTTTTTATTTTTTTCTCAGAAATCTCAAAAACAGGAAACAGGAAATTCATTTCCGAGCCGCACGGCTATGGTGAAAATTTGGCCAGTTCAGAATAGGGCTAGAGGGGTTAGATTTGATGGAAGACTAGATGGTAGTATTGTTTAGGCTGATTTATTCTCTGTGTAAGGTATTCTAGGGCCTGAAACTAATATTCAGCGAGATACAGATATTGGCATTGTTTGTTTAGTTTTGCCAAGTAATGGTAGTATTGTCAACTAAAGCTAACTAATGGAGAGAATGGGGTTTACAAGGTACAGAGATACCTTGTACAATATGTTCCGGGATACAAGTACAGTACCAGACTTCTCAAGCTGAGAGATACTGGAGCCATAGAAGTTGTTCCCTAGAGTAACATATAGACACATGTTCAAGTTTGATGAATTACAGCAGGATGTTCAGACCCTCTAACTGAAGGTCCACTCATAGCCTCTGAGAATATGAACATAGCGAGAACGGAGCCTAAGACTCAGACAGAAAGAATTCACACTTGAAGACCCATTTCAAGAGATCTCACAGACACAAATCTCATTTATCTGCAGTGTCTCCAACCATTTAAAAGATGTAATTTGTCCACGCGATTGAAATTTGAGGGTTGGACTGTATAGAAGGACATCTTAGATCCACCCAATGATACTCAGCTCATCAGAACCACAGTTGTAAACAGATAGACAGCTAAATAGAGAACTCACTCATGGAAGAAAAGTAACTCGAATCACTCTCATATCTCAGCTTAATAACAATTCTACTTGTACATTGGGTCAGTAACAAGAGCTTCTTACTCATCACACATGAACTCATCCTACAGTCCACACTGAGAGCGTACAAGTAGCTCACTACTACAAGTACACACGTTCTAAAGTCAGCTACACTACGACACTCAGTTCACACAGAAATCATACGATACTCAGCAGGTCATACAATACATATTTTTATTACCAATGCAAGCCTCTTATCGGAGAGGAATGAACTTGGAGTTGGAGACACCGGGTCGGCCGTGTCGGGTGGGGGTGTAGGTGATGGAGAACTCACCGAGGTACATGCCGGTCATCTCGGGCTTGATCTCAACGGTGGTGAAGGACTTTCCGTTGTAGACACCGACGACGGAGCCAATCATCTCGGGGAAGATGAGCATGTTTCGCAGGTGGGTCTTGACAACGGCGGGCTTCTCGTTGGGGCCGGCAGCAAGCTTGGCCTTTCGCAGCTTGTTGATGAGAATGGTGGGCTTCTTGTTGAGGCCTCGGTTGAACCGTCTTCGGGCTCGGGCGGAAACAAGCTCCTTGAACTCGTCGGTGGAGATCTCGAGCAGATCCTTGAGGTCAACGCCTCGGTAGGAGAACTTCTTGAAGGTTCGAGCCTTTCGGGATTCTGAGTTAGTCTAAGAACGGGGTGGTTTGATTAGAGGTTGACGAATCGAGTTTTGGACATGGGTTTGGGTGGTCCTAGTCTTGAAATGAACAACACTTTTGGTGTCTCCATCACTCAACCAAGCCCATCACATTGCCATGTCACATTATCGTGTGGTCTGTCGTTTGACCCTGGTCGTGACTTGGCCTTGACCTGGCCTTGACCTGGCCTTGACCTTGACACTTGGCCATTCGACTTGTCGTTCAGATCAACGTCACTGTTCGTCTACCGCACAGACAGCAGTTCCGTCGAGCAATTAGGTCGGTCTCTCGATTCGGGTCGTCATCTCGTCGTTTATCGTCCATACGTACCAGCAGAAGCGTCAGCCATTTTTGTCGTTTGATGTGAGTAGGAAAAGACTTATTCAAAGTGTTGATAATCTTTTCGGGTTGGGAGGAGTGAGTGGTTCCGTTTTGGAACTCCCAACACGTGACGCAGTTAGGGTTGGTAGGGTTGAGCACGCTTGGGAGTGGGTGGCCCCAATCGGGACACAAACCCACTCAAAAAAGCTTATTTTCGCAAACCCACTCTTTTTCAAAACCAAGCGCCCTTGATATTTTTCCTTCTCAAGAAATAGTCTGCTTCCAACAGCTTAAATTTGATTATTTACAAGTGAGTACCGACACTGCGACACCGACGACAATGACAGGGACTGCGACAGATGGCCGTGGGATTTTCTCCAGCTCTTTGGACACCGTTGCTGTTCCTTTTATTGCGACACCACCGCGGATCAAGTGATGGCATGACCATGTCGTCCATTACAAGACCCAAGTGATGCGCTGACATTACCCAAGTCTCCCCCTCCAGCCCATACTAACCAAAGTGAAGTACCTCGCCGCTTACCTCCTGCTTAACGCTGCTGGCAACGCCTCCCCCTCTGCCGCCGACATCGAGAAGGTCATCTCCTCCGTCGGTATTGAGGTTGACTCCGAGCGAGTCGCCACCCTGCTGAAGGACCTCGAGGGCAAGTCTGTTGACGAGCTCGTTGCCGAGGGTACCGAGAAGCTCGCTTCCGTTCCTTCCGGAGGTGCCGCCCCCGCTGCTGCTGGTGGTGCCGCCGCCGGCTCTTCCGACGCTCCCGCCGCCGAGGAGAAGGAGGAGGAGAAGGAGGAGTCCGATGACGACATGGGCTTCGGTCTGTTCGACTAAGCGTCGCCTCTTCTCTGAGTCAAAAATAAAATTAATGTATATCACATTTCACTAGCTGAGTAACGAGAGCGCAGCTCGAGTTACGACTGTAGAACGAACAGTAGAACGAACACAGAGAGCGAAGCTCGATGTGTGAGTGTGAGTGTGAGTGTCAGTACAAGTAGCCCAAGTTGAGTAAAGCGTCCATCTTGCTATGCTGAGTAACGAGAGCTGCTTGAAGCTGCTGACGTAATTTCTGCAACTTATCACTGTATGCTGAGTAATCATAGCGTCCTTCTGTGCCGGGTGACTTCGTACCTGTAGCAGTCATTACAATACTCACCAGTTTTGGTATGTTTTTTTTGTTGTATGCTCAAGAGTTAAGGGTCAACAGAAGACGACCTTATATGAAGAGTTGAGGAAGTGTTTGTGCACAATGGGAGACAAACGTGAGATGGAAAAGGGACATCATTGAAAGCTAATAGAGAGTGAGATGAGCGATCATGGCTTGTAAAGATGTTTCTAATAACTGTAGCCCATGAACACTGGTATGCTTAGTAAGATGTGATTTTGATCCACTGAGAGACACCTTCAGCCAGTCGATTAGTGGTATTATTCCTTCACTTACTTTGAATATATCTCATGGGTGCAATCTATTTCCACTCTTGAACTCCCCTAACTACCAGTTTGTAAGCTACTTGTTCCTACTCTTGACAGAAGCCTTGATACAGAGGAGAGTAGCTGCTACAAGTAGTAGGACAAGAAAAGTACAAAAATAAGGCAGTTGTTTGGTACTCACAGATCCATTGACAAATGAGTACAAGATCCCGAAGTTCCGAGAACCCGCATGCTCTTTGCTATGATGATCAAAGCCCGTATTTGGACTATGCTGACTCAGAAACCACATCAAGCCCTTGACAGTATATTAAGCGGGCTACAGAATGAGAAGCCTCTGGGAGTCATAGAAGTGCCTCCAATCTATACTCTCAAAGCGATATGTTCCACGTCCTGTTCAAGCCCTCATTCTTATATGATACTTTCATAGAATGATCCAAACAAGTGTGAGGTTAATTATATCATACAACTTCCAATCACTAGTTTCACCAAAAGTCTCCATGAAACCACTTCTCGATAACCCAGTTTCACTTGGATATCACCCTTTTTGAGATACTCATCTCTGAATCCTTCACAGGCTCTCTCAGAATTTTGACAGCCTCTACACCTCCAGATACTTGTAGTGCTTCTTCTCATCTCCGAGTACACACAAGACCTGTCCTCAATCCACTCTGTCTACCTCAATCTACACTGTTCTTTCAAATTTCAAATCATTGTATATATAATCACCAACTACAGCTTATCGGGATCGACTCGTCCGGAGTTGACCACGTTCTGCTTGAAGGCCAGGTTGTCGTCCAGCTTGTGCTCGGCCTTGTTGCCCAGATGAGAGGGCTGGAGATCATGGGTTCGCTGCTCGTGCTGAGAGGTGGTCGAGGCAGCAGGGATGGGGTTCTCGGCGTATGTGGGCACAACTGAGCCGCCCTCAACGGCCTCCTTCTTGGTTTCAAGCACTCCGCCCAGAGTCTGCGCAGCCTTGTTGCTGAGGTGCGAGGGCTGCAGATCGTGGGTCTTGGGCTCGGGGTGCGAGGTGGACGCCGCAGGGATGGTGGCAGTAGTGAACTCGGCCTTTTCGTCCTTCTGGAATTTAGACAGGGGGGTGGAAGAAGACGAAGAGTGGGTTCCAGAGTGGGTTCCAGAGTGAGCGGAATGAGCATGAGAAGAGCTATCAGTGAGAGGTGCGGAGGGGACAGCTCGAGAGTTGCCGTGAGAGTCAACGGGGCTCACCTTTCCGTCCTCAATGATATCGTGCTTTCGCTCAACGGCAGAGTTCAGCTTATCGTAGGCCTTGGAGCTGAGATGCGAAGGCTGCAGATCGTGCTGTCGAGGCTGGTTCTGGGAGGTGGTGGAAGCGGCAGGAATGGGGTTCTCGGCGTAGGTAGGAACCACAGAGCCTCCGGCCACAGCCTCCTTCTTGGTCTCAAGAGTGTGCTCCAGCTTGTTCTCGGCAGCATGGCTCAGATGAGAGGGCTTGAGATCGTGGGTGACAGGCTCAGGGTGAGAGGTGGAGGCAGCGGGGATGGTGGCGGTGGTGTACTCTTCCTTCTCGTCCTTCTGGAACTTGGACAGAGGAGGAGCATGGGAAGACTGGGTGGAAGTGACGTCGTGAGAGGGCACAGCTCGAGACTGGCCAGTAGCGTCAATGGGCTCCACCAGACCGCCGTCAACGGCCTGCTGCTTCACGTCCAGCACGTTCTCAATCTTCTGCGCCTGCTTGTTGGTGATATCCGAGGGCAGCAGATCGTGGGTGATGGGCTGGTTCTGAGAAGTGGTAGAGGCAGCAGGAATCGTGGCAGAGGTGAACTCGGCCTTCTCGTCTCGCTGAATGGACTCAAGCGTAGGAGGAGCCTGGTGAGCCTGTCCAGACTTGTTCAGATGGCCCTGTCCGTAGGCATCAACAGGATCAACCAGTCCGCCCCGCACAGCCTCGTGCTTGGCCTCAAGGGTATCTTCGAGCTTCTCGGCGTCCTTGTTGCTCAGGTGAGAGGGCTTGAGATCATGGTCGACCTTGGAGCCCGCAAATCCTCGAGGAGCAGCGTCAGTGGCGTTGTAGGGGTCCACCAGACCGCCAGCAACGGCCTCTCGCTTGGTCTCCAGAGTCTCGTCCAGCTTGTGGGCAGCCTTGGGGTCCAGATGCGAGGGTTTCAGATCATGGGTGACCGTCTCGTCAGCAGCACCGGGGAAGGCACCGGGAATGTTCTGGGTGTGGTTGTGGAGATCTCCCTCGGCAAAAATGAGAACATTGTTGAGGTTGCCCTGGGGATCCTTCTCCACAGGAGCTCCATCGTCAACCTTCCAGACACCATCAACGTAGTACTTGAAGATGGTCTTCTCCTTGGGCAGCTTGACGGTCTTGGAGTGGCCCTTGGGGGACTTGTCCAGCTTGACGGACTTGGACCAGTTGTCAAAGTTGCCGGAAACAATGACCTCGGAGCCGCCATACGGCCATTCAAAAGTGTACTCGACCATTTTGGGATAGATAACGTGGGTGAGATGAGATGATACAGGAAGAAGCCAACACTAAGACTATTCTCGCTCACTTGCGGTCTCACTCTCCTACAATAGCAACACCCTGTTGCACATAAGCTCGGATTGATATGCCAGATAGCAATGTTCGTGGGGGGACAATAAAGCCGCAAGAGATAATGGAGAGTTGATCAGAGGGGGGATTAGAGGTTGTAGAACACGATTCAAACACCCCCTTGACGATATCTCGCTTGGTCAGTCAATTGTAAGCAAAAACGTCCAACAGCAAACTTCAGGCGGACTGATATGCCGCATAATGCAGGCGGGTAGCGCGATGAGCTGGAGGAGGGCGTGTTTGTGTGGTGAATGGATAGTCACATGATGTAGAGAGATTGAGAGTGGTATTTTGGGGGGTATCATATCTTACGTGACATCTAGTGCGGTGTGCAGTTTGAGGGTATCCTAGGGGAGAACGTGCCATATTGAGGTTTCGAGAATTTTAGAAAATCAAATAAAATAGAGAAAAATGTGAGGGTTAATGGAATCAGATGGTTGATATGTCTGGAATTTTTGAAAAATATCAGATTTCCAAAAATCCCGGTCCTCCCCCTCTTGGTTGGTATCATGGTTCCTTAGAGCGGTATCTCAACAAGCTCATTCTTAAAGCCTTCTCCAATCGCGTCATAACGTAATCAAGCCATCCCTAAGTTCACGTGACATATCACCATTTGCTCTGTTGATCACGTGATCGCACCCCCCTCGACATTCTCTGAAACCTGGTGTGTTCCAGAATGTGTGCACTTGCTTCTTTATATGACGTCATGTGCGGCACGTGTTGGTAATACAGTACAGTATTATGACAAGAAGGAGCATATTTGGTGTTTGATAGCAGCATAAAATAGGGGGCCAAGCGGAGCACAAATAATCGCCCAAACATCGCCCGATGCGATTTGTGGCTTATCAGATTCCAGTCTAGACTATAGAGTTGTTCTAAGCACCTCCTCTAAGCACCCCTTGTTTTAGACTGGATATTTGGCTGGAATTTAACGCTCGATATGGCTATTATGGCTTCCGGCTAAAATGGCTATTCACGGTTATGGAAAAAAAGTGCCGTGTATACACCAACCTGTCTATTCAAAGAGGGGAAGACGCATTTGTACATTGCGTGACATTAGCGCGGTAGTCGATGGCTGACAAATCAATTGTGATTGCCCTTGAAACGGTGTCGAAAGTACAAGGACAAGTACAATTATGGCGTTCTGACTCGTCTGGCGCTTACAAATCTCGTATTGTTGTCATTTCACTGTTTAAAGTATTCCACTGCATCTCCGCCAAGTCCGCCGAAGAGAGGCCGATGGGGCTGAGAAACGAGTAATAAACGCTTCCAAACAGCGGGCCAAAACAGCCCTGGAACAAGAGGAAGAGAAAGAGGACGCCGTCGCTATTTATACCCACAGATCATGCCCCAACACGACACTGTGGCTTGCGCAAAGTTCAACGGCCAAGTGTTACACTATACTAAGTGAGATCGAAGCAACGCAGAGGGATCTTGGTACACTAGAAGCGCCTTATTCTTCGCTCCGAACTCACCCCAAAGTCGTTGGGTATTTTCTTCCCCTCAGGCACGTGACATGGCACCATTCTTCCATCTGCCTTTTGCCGCACCGCTTGTCTGTAGACTGTACATTCGAAGCACACGGAAGGGTTAGGCCAGGGAAAAAAAAAACCAAACCATAAATATTTTAGAGCTGCATGATTCAAGAAACCGTATATACATATAACCACCTTTCCAGTGTAACCAGAATCTCTCTTCTTCCTACACCACACCACTCACACATCACAAACACACACACACACACAATGTCTGGATTCGGAACCCTCGCAGTGCACGCCGGTGCCCCCCACGACAAGACCACTGGCGCTGTCATCCCCGCCATCTCTCTGTCCACCACTTTTGCCCAGAGCGCTGCTGCTAAGCCCGTGGGCGAGTACGAGTACTCCCGGTCCGCCAACCCCAACCGAGACGGCTTTGAGCAGGCCATTGCTGCTCTGGAGAAGGGCAAGTACGGCCTGGCCTTCTCTTCCGGCTCTGCTGCCACTGCCACCATTCTGCAGTCGCTGGCCCAGGGCTCCCACGTTGTCTCCATTGGCGACGTGTACGGAGGCACCCACCGGTACTTCTCCAAGGTCGCCAACGCCCACGGAGTCGAGACCACCTTCTCCAACGCCGTTGAGGACGAGCTGGCCGGCCTGATCCGACCCGAGACCCGACTGGTCTGGATCGAGTCCCCCTCCAACCCCACCCTCACCGTCACCGACATTGCCAAGGTCGCCGGCATCGTCAAGAAGGCCAACGAGGGCCGATCTGCCGACGAGCAGGTCTACCTCGTCGTCGACAACACCTTCATGTCCCCCTACGTGCAGAACCCCCTGACTCTGGGCGCCGACATTGTGGTGCACTCCGTCACCAAGTACATCAACGGTCACTCCGACGTTGTCATGGGTGTCGCTGCCACCAACTCCGACGCCATCCACGAGAAGCTGCGGTTCCTGCAGAACGCCATTGGCGCCGTGCCCTCTCCCTTTGACTCGTGGCTTGCCCACCGAGGAGTCAAGACCCTCCACATCCGAGTCGGCACCGCCTCCAACAACGCCCAGGCCATTGCCGAGTTCCTCGAGAAGTCGCCCCTGGTTGAGGCCGTCAACTACCCCGGTCTCGAGTCCAACCCCCGACGAGAGGTTGTCAAGCGACAGCACCGAAACGGTCTCGGTGGAGGCATGATCTCCTTCCGAATCAAGGGCGGAGCCGAGTCTGCCAACAAGTTCTGCCAGAACACCAAGATCTTCACTCTGGCCGAGTCCCTCGGAGGCATTGAGTCCCTGTGCGAGGTTCCTGCCGCCATGACCCACGCCGGCATCGACGTCAAGTCCCGAGAGGCCTCCGGTGTCTTTGACAACCTGGTGCGACTCTCTGTCGGAATCGAGGACCAGGAGGATCTGCTCAAGGATGTTGAGCAGGCTCTGCAGTCCGCCGCTGCCCAGTAAGCGGTGAACCACGATTAACAAGAACTCACTCTGTTTTCAACACTATAGGGTGTGTGTAATATAGATTAGAATATGATATTTATAACAACAATTGCGTAGCGTAGCGGAGCAATTGAATATCGACAGAGGGACACTCCTTGAACCTATATCGCTGACTCAATTGAGCGATCTCCATGGAACGGCTGAATGCAGGTTGGAGACATGATACGAACGATACGAGAACTAGACAATCCTTATTGTGCTGACTAAGAAAGTCAAGAGATGTGTCAATGAGCTTGGCAGGGGTGGTATTGGTTATTGGTAGGAGGCAGGGCACGCAGTGGAATAGTATGCTCTAACAAAATGGCTACAGACAAGGATAAGGCTGATTCCACTGTAGATATTATAGAGTGGTTGTCATGACAACGTGGACATTGTTGAAACAAGGCCTGACAATGAGTATACAAATTTCTTGATCTAGCACCCTGTTCAAGTAGATCACCAGTGTAGTCTTCAGATCACAAGTTTATGGGTATCCTACAAGTAATACTATAATGTCCATTGAGCATTCAAGGAGGTTTAACAGACATGGGTCTATCTACAGTTGGGTCCATGACTATCTAATATACACGACTGGAACTTCAAGAATTCGTCTACATAATGTCATAACAGGCCCTAAGGCTTCCCGTGTACACGCAGATCTATTTCAAGTAGTCATTAGCCACCTATACATTCCCTGCTGTTTACCTTAGTTAACTGGAGGTATCCCTAGGATCACCAGTAGACTCTGTACTTCATTATAGTAGTTCAATTACTGACTGTTTACTGTCTC
This sequence comes from Yarrowia sp. JCM 30696, assembly GCA_001600535.1. Classification (NCBI taxonomy): domain Eukaryota; kingdom Fungi; phylum Ascomycota; class Dipodascomycetes; order Dipodascales; genus Yarrowia; species Yarrowia sp. JCM 30696. The sequence goes on from BCKG01000007.1 coordinate 893,799, forward strand.
TGAGTCCATTCACAAAGTCCCTAAGGCTTCTCTATTGCTTTATTATATGTGAAGTGTCTTCATAGAGTCAGGTCTACAGTATGAACACCAGATATATACCCTTACAATCGTACAAACACCCATCATGGCTACACTCTCTCTCGAGTTCATATAATACACCATATATTACAATAAATTATGAGTCTGCCTTCTAAATGTAGACGGCCTGAGTAACGAGGCGTCGAGCAGAGGCGTAGCCGAGTTGCTCAACAGAACCTCAGTTCCAGAGTATAGGACTTCCTAAACGACGAACCAGTCAGCAAGCAATACCAGCTGCAAGTAACTCGCTTCACTTCGTTCCTTGCTTCGTCACCTGCTTAAATGAGTGACGAGCGAATTCATTCGCTCGCCAGTCATTCGCTCGTCACTCATGGTCCTCCTCCCTCTTCTGATACATGTACGGCGGCGGCAACACCTGTCCGTACATCTGAGGATGTCCGTACATTGTCTGCGGAGGAGGCAGCAGATTACCGCCCTGGTAGTACGGCACCGCAGGGTACTGGTACCCTCCGTATATTGGCGGCACCTGGTGGTACATGGGGTGCTGCATCATGAGCGGCGCGCCTAGCGGCAGAGGCATGTGTTGCTGCTCGTGGCCATTGAGCCGGTGCTGGCCCATGGGAGGCTGCTGGGTGTGTGGAGGGGGTGTGGGCTGATGCTGCTGCTGTGGTGGCAGTGAGGGAGCCTGCTGGTGAGTCTGATGGGGTGGTTGCTGCTGGGCCTGCTGCTGTGTCTGTGTTTGCTGTTGTTGCTGCTGCTGGTGAGGAGGCTGGAGAACAGGTGGTTGCTGCTGCAGAGGCTGTAGCGTCGGAGGCACCCCCATGGGCTGCATGATTCCTGGAGGCACCGGGAAGGCTGCGTGGGGCACAGGTGGTCGCTGAAGACCCAGAGCAGTCAGATCCTCGCTCGTCTCTTCTTCTGTGGCCTGCGAAATCACAGGAGCAGCAGGAAACCCGACGTATTTCGAGATTCCAGACAGCAGCGAGATCTCGTTGACCTGCGCGTTTCGCTGGTGAATCTGCTCGTTCTTGCTCTCGGGAATCGTGTAGCCATAATCGGGCACCATGAGGTCCATGGCCCGTCGTTCTCGGTTGACTCTGTACCATTCCTCGGTTGTTTTGAGCAGCAGGCCCGACCGTGCGTCACCCTGGTCCTTGAGAAACTGCTGGTGGATCTGCACGCGTGACGCCTTGGTCTGGTTGTTGATGCACTGCAGCTTGTACTTGCGGCGCGTCTTGGCCAGCTTGATCTTGTCGTCGCGCATCTTGGAGATTTGCTCGTAGACGGCATGCAGCTCGGGATGCGTGCCCTTGACACACAGACCCATTTCGACCTCGAACGCCGCCAGTTTCTCCTTGAACATGAAGTCGCGGAGCTTGGCGAAATCCACCTCGATTTCGGCCAGAGACGTCATGGCTGCAGGCCGCATGTCCACCTTTTCAGTGTCCTTGTCCTCGTCTTCGCCATCTTCATTGTCATCCTCCTCCTTCTCTCCGTCTTCCTCCTCCTCCTCCTTGTCTTCGTCTTCCTCCACCTTGGTCTCTTTGGTCTCCTCCTCCTCCTCCTCCTTGTCGTCCTCATGTTCGTTGTCCGAGGGCTCGGTCTGGTTGATGGGAGTCGGCATATCCTTGGTAGCTTCGTCCTTGGGAGGCGACTCCACGGCCTCCTTCTCCTCCTCCTTGGACTCAGCCACATGGTTGACGTCCTCCTTGTCCACGTCCTCCACAGGGACAGGTAGAGGAGCCACAGACGCTTCAGGAGCAGCAACCGTCTCGCCCAAAGCCGCCTTAATCGCGCCCTCTGTAATCATGCCCGTATCAGGCCCCAAATCACCCACCTCAGCCTTGGCGGTAGTGTCCACGTCCATCTTGGCGGTGGTGTCTTCCTCGGTCTCGGTTTCCTCGATGCCGCCGTTGACCCGCGCGCGCTTGATGTCTCGTTCGTCGTCCTCCTCGCGCTCGCGCTTCATTTGGCGGATGTGGTCTTCGGACGACGACTCTCGCCGGCGCTTGAACGACTCCTCCTCCTCGTCGACCAGATCGTTGAGGTACAGCCGCTCGGTTTCGGCCTCCGAGTCCTCGAGCTCCGAGAGTTCGGACGAGTCGTCGCTGAGGTCTGCGGGGTTCAGCAGACTGGCTTTGCGGCCGTTGGAAATGGGCTGCACCGGCAACTCGGGCAGCTTGTCGTTGTCCACGGTAGTGGCTCCGGTAGACGGCGATTGTGGAGAGTTGTGAGACGAGGCTGGGGGAGGCTGCGAGTCGCCTGTTTGTGTGTCATCCTTGTCTTCTGTGTCTTCTGGTGCTTTCTGTGCTTCATCGTCGTGTGCTTCAGGAGCCTCCTCTTCATCGTCATGATGGGACCCGTCCTTGTCCACCTCTGCCTCCGCCTCGTCGTGCTGCTGCAAATCAAGCATGGCCTCGGAGTCGAGCTCGGAAAGCGGAGACGTGACCATGTCGTCGTCGTTGGTGGTCATCAATTGAGAGAGTGTGAGTGTGGTGGTGTGGTCTTGTTGTGTGGTGTGGTCTTGTACAAGTAGTGTGGTGTGGTTGTCAGTCGTAATACGTACCGTAATGTCGAAAGTCTGAACGGGGGAGTTCGATTCTCGGCTGGGTACTGTCGCTAAACACTCGGTGACTCGTCGGGCAGATCTCTCGCGTGTTGTAGTGATGAACCACGGCTAATGTTCTTGTTGATAACAACGCAAGTCTTTTTCCACCATGCACTCTCTCCCGCTAGGTTTGGTCTGCATACAGGACGTGCGGAGAGCGACACGTTATGGCAGAGGGAAGGGCTAGTCATAGGGTGAGCAAAACGGATGGGGCGCTTTTATTCGTCAGATTATGAATTATCACAATATATTACTAATCATCGTTTACCTCTCATCTGCCGGGCCATCACCTAACCCACTGGTTTCTTCTCTCTTCCTTGCTCCCATTTTCACACTACCTTGTCTACACACAACGTGACACCCCAATTGCAAGTGTTGCAAAAATGCCCAAATCGAGCTGAAATTCAGACTGCGACGTGCCACAGCCTTCAGTTACCAGCTGCTAAAATTCCACGCCATTTCGACCACTCCTTGCCCGGTTTCTTCGACTTTTCTCAGCCGCGCCCACCACCCTATGCATAGCCCTTCATTGGTGGACAGAAGGGCGAAGTGAGTGGTCACGAGGGGTACGGGGATTGCTGAGAGAATGGCTCTTCGGTGTGCCAACGTTTTGTCGTTGTTTCAGAGACGCATTTCGTGGGTCAACCTCTCGGACAGGTTATGAGTACAGGTTATGACCACGCTTAGTCATACTCGAAAACTGTAGATTCTGATGCTTTTATATACACAACTACAGCATCCCGTAGAACCAAACCCAGTAGTTTTTACTCTCTTTTACGGTGGCAACAATGCCCTCCTTGCTCTCCATCCTTCTTACCTGCTCGTGCTTCTCAGCTGCAAGGTTTGAATTTTTTTTGACAAGAGTTTGAAAGCCTTGACGGACTCCTGATATCTCGTTTTTCACGACAATGACTAGCACCACGGAAAACAGCGGTCTGGCCGCGCTCTTTGCCAACTCCAGCGGTCCTCGCCAGAAGCCCAAGCGGGCCGAAAAGGAGGTTGAGCAGGTTGAAGACAAGATGGAGGTAGAGGAAGAGGAGGACGATGAAGATGATGAAGATGAAGATGATGATGATGAGGAGGAGGAGGACGATGATGAGGAAGATGATGAGGAGGAAGAGGAAGAGGAAGAGGAAGAGGAGGAGATAGTTGAACCCGCTCCTAAGAAGTCCAAAAAGTCCAAAAAGTCCAAGGACGAAGACGCCGACCTGGAGGATCAGTACATGGCTAAACTTGCCGAGGAGGTCGAAAAGGACGAGAAGCCTCTGACTGCCGAGGCTGTTGTGGAGGAGGAAATCGAGTCCGATTCCGAGGACGAGCCCGAGCTCGATGTGGACGAGGAAACCAAGAAGAAGCTGGAGGCTACCAACAAGGAGCTTGACAAGGCCGACTATACCATTTTTGTCGGAAACGTGTCTTCGGAGGTCATCACCGACAAGACGGTGTACAACAACTTCAAGGCTCTGTTTGCGGCCATTGGCACCGTGTCGTCGATTCGGTTCCGATCCATTTCCTTCTCCAAGCTGCTGCCCCGAAAGGTGGCCTTCATTTCGCAGCAATTCCACTCCAAGCGAGACACCGTCAACGCCTACATTGTGTTCAAGAACGTCAAGTCCGTCAAGGGCGCGCTGACGCTCAACGGCTCCGTTTTCAAGGGCTTCCACATGCGAGTCGACTCTGTGGCCCACCCTGGCGCCCAGGATCACAAGCGATGTGTGTTTGTCGGCTCTCTGGACTTTGAGGAGCAGGAGGAGGCTCTGTGGGAGGCCTTTTCGTCCTGCGGAGAGGTGGACTACGTGCGAATCGTGCGAGACGCCAAGACCAACGTCGGCAAGGGCATTGCGTACGTGCAGTTCAAGGACGCCAACTCGGTCGAACAGGCCCTGCTGCTCAACGGCAAGGGCATCAACGAGGTGTCCAAGTCCACCACTAACAAGCGCAAGCTGCGGGTGTCGCGAGCCAAGAGCCAACACTCGCAAGACCGGGCCAAGCAGGCCGATCTCAAGAACATTCGAAACGCCAAGACTGACGGTCTGTCTCGAGACGAAAAGTCGCACTTTGGACGAGCCCAGTCGCGGCTTGGAAAGGCCGGCAAGGCCCAGCTGCAGTCCATTGTCCAGGAGGGTCTGCGAGCCAAGAAGGACGACGGCAAGGTCAACCTGGCTCGAAGCAAGCGACGAGGAGTCAAGGCCGGAGCCAAGAACAAGGTCGAGAAGCCTGGCCAGTCGCGAGCCGAGAAGCGAAAGGCCATGTTCGGCACTCCTACCACCGGAGGCGCTCCTGCCAAGAAGAAGCGACTGACGACCCGATCGCAGAAGTTCAAGCAGGACGGAGGCATCAAGAAGGACGGCGACTCCAAGAAGGACGCCAAGAAGGACGTCAAGAAGGGACCCAAGAAGAACTAGATGGGAAGGTGAAAATGGTACCTGGTAGTATAGGAAAATAAATAGGCATTAGATTATTGTATTGAGAGAGGAGTAGGCGATGTGAGGGACTAAGGTCTTGAGTCAGACAGAAGGGAGTATCGTTTTCTCTCTGACAGAATGATGATGTACGTCCGTACTTGTACTTGTACGGTAAATATACAGTTTCTAGACCCTGCACAAGGCTCCGTGTGACAGAGATTCGTTCTATGTAATTTGTTTGACTAAATGATACACCCGGTACAGTATGTTGCTATCTCTCGGGGGGTAGGCATACAGCCACGTCGACGGTACTGGGTACCTCTGAGAGTTATATATTCAGCCATTTTTGCTTTTACTCATTATATGGCATCTACCTCGTCTCGTATTTGAACTCCCTGAAGCCATTGAGCCACTTTCTGTTGAGTAATCCACCACCTTTGCTATCAAGTAACCGTCAACGGCTGGTTCAAGTAACTTGAGAGTGTATATTGACTTCGCTAAGTAACATAAGTAAGTGTGAAGGCGCGGAAATGTCTACAGACTGAAATGTTGTGAGACAACTATGAAATATTAGTATATGAACATAATCACCAGGCTTAGGGCTACATTATGATACCCTTCTTGTACCTCCACTGCCCCAGGGGCCCCTAATTTGCACTCCCAGGTGACTTAATCCTCAACTAAGTCTCAACTACATAGCTGAAGATCAGAATCACCATATGGGAGCCCTAGAGACAAAAAAAGGTCGCTTATACAGTCAATGGCAGATGAAGAACTCCTCCATGTCACGTGGCGGTCACATGACCGCCACCTCTCAATCCATACCCACACCATCTATCCTTCCTAACAATGACGATCCTTAAGATTACAGTGGCAAACATGATAAGACAGCAAGACGAGACACACGACCAAACGCGACAGAGGAGCGATCGAGGCGCGTGTCTGTAGTATTGCATCACGTGACCATAGGACCACCTATCACGTGACACAGAACTCCGCCATCTCCGGCTATCCGTTTATATCCGGTGATTCTACATTGTCACCCACCCGCAGGAGTAATTTCCGGATGTTGCAGCGTCGGAATCCGTGCTTAAAAATAGCACACCACTATTTGAGATAACCGTACATCCACACAGCCACAGTGAGGAACAGTCGGGGTGTTTTATGGGAGATTGAGAAGAGATAGGGAGAAACTGACAGCGGGAATCAAATTTTCAGGGGCAGTTTAGTTGATTTAAATACTTCTTCCGCCCACATATAAGCCCTATCACCCCCCAATAAGACCCCCTCGTCTTGGGTCATATCGCATGACGTGCACCGATAACGCAATCCCCACCCTTTGCAACTTAAAAAGTGCCGTGTAACCACAAAGGTCTGCGGATCTTTGGTATATAGAGGAGGTGGCTGCAAATTAGTTTGGACAAGAATCTTCAATTCTCAATCTCCTTACTATGGGCTCCTCACCTTCTAAACAAGCACACTCGGACGCTCAGCAGTCGCTAGCAAGACTGTCCAAGGTGTCTGAAAAGCACTTTTACCCAGATACCGCCACCCCCGATCTTTCCACTCTTCCCCAGCTCCAATCTCTGCCTGACATTGACGGTCTGGACCTCAATGGCGACAACAACGAGAAGGATATTGCCAACTTGCTGTCTGAGTGGCGGGCGAGCTTCCTGGACTCCCCCAAGAACCGTCTAGCTCTGGCAGCTCTGTCTAGAAGCGACTACCAGTCTCTGTTGATCAGAGACGACCGATATAATGACCAGAACCCGGCCGTGTTCACTCACGTGATCAAATACGACGGCCAGAAAGACACCCCCGTGACCAACCAGCGGTCTTCCGGAAGATGCTGGCTGTTTGCCTCCACCAACGTCTTCCGAGTCCAGCTCATCAAGAGCTCGTCTATCAAGCCCAAGGACTTCCAGTTTTCGCAGGCGTACCTCTTTTTCTACGACAAACTCGAAAAGGCGTCGTACTTCCTGGAACAGATCATCGACACTGCTGACGAGGATCTCGACTCCAGACTGGTTCAGGAACTGCTCAAGGCACCTGTCAACGACGGAGGACAGTGGGATATGGTTGTCAACCTCGTGGAAAAGTACGGTCTGGTGCCCCACGATGTCTTCCCCGACTCCTGGAACGCTCAGAACAGTGGCCATCTCAACTACCTGCTCACCAACAAGCTGAGAGAGTACGGTCTTGCTCTTCGAAAGCTGATTCAGAACGAGAACCCCACCCCCGAACTGCTCCTTTCTCTGCGACGACAGTACACCCAGAACGTGTACAACATCCTCGCTACCTCTCTGGGTGTGCCTCCTGCTGCCAACGAGTCCTTCAAGTGGGACTACTGGACTATTGACGGTAAGCCCCAGCAGATTACCACCACTCCCACAAAGTTCTACAGAGACAACCTCAAGCACCCCGCCTCGCAGTACTTTTCGCTCATCAACGATCCCCGAAACTCGTACAAGCAGCTGTACACCGTTGACCGTCTTCAGAACATCTCTGGAGGCCGACCCATCACCTACGTGAACGCCGATATCTCCGAATTGAAGAAGGCTGCTATCAAGATGATCCAGAACAACGAGCCTGTCTTCTTTGGCTCCGACGTCGGCCAGTTTGGAGACCGAGCGACTGGTATTCTTGATCCCAAGTCCTGGGACTACGATCTGGGCTTCAACACTTCTCTGGGCATGAACAAGGAGCAGCGAGTGTCCACTGGCGCTTCCTCTATGACCCACGCCATGGTGATCACCGGAGTTCATCTTGAAGACGGAGTGCCCACCAAGTGGAAGATTGAAAACTCTTGGGGAGAAGATACCGGAAAGAAGGGCTACTTCCAGATGTCCGACAAGTGGTTCGACGAGTATGTGTTCCAAGTTGTGTCCTCAGCACAGTACGTTCCCCGAGAACTGCAGCAGGTGCTCAAGTCCAAGCCTCAGGTGCTTCCCCTGTGGGATCCTATGGGAGCTTTGGCTTAGAGCGCGTATAGCTGGTCTATAATGAGTAATGAATGTGTAACTGAACCTGTTTAAGGATGTAGTAGAGAAGAGACGCAGTACCTAGAAGATGAGGATTATTGACCAATGCTTTTCGTATTCACTGTACTGTCTATAGAGGCTTCCTTATACCAAAGTGAGTCGAAGACATCAAGAAGAACAAAACAGACGCTAAAGGCTCGCTGAGAGCTATATACTGAGAATACCAGCTTTCTTCAAAGAGATTCATGTTTACATACAGTACTGGTAATTACCAGGTACTTCAAAAATCACCACATTAGGTGTACCAAATACTTACACAGGGGCACATTCCATCTGTCTGACCTATCCGTCAAGGGAGTCATTCTCATCTATCAGTTGGCCTCAATTGACGATCACAATGAAGCTGTGGGGAGAAAACACGGGTATATAAACCCAGCTATTCCCTGCCATCTCTCTATACTTATACACACTCCTCACTCCACACAAATGGTCGCAGTAACATGTCCCGAATGCAACGCCATGGTGCGATCCAGAGACCTCACTATTCACATTCTTGAGAATTGCAACAAGAAGTATGTGGTCTAGATGGTTAGTCGATGACTAATGATTGGTTTATTTATTGAATGATTTTACTGATTACTAGAAGTTGTAGACTGAAGACCTAATTAAACAGATCTTCACACCATGTGAATGGTCTAACCCACCAACCAAGGGTCATGTGTTCGAGCCTCAAAGGAGTATGAGACTTTTATAATATGACCATGTCTTGAATCGTACGTAATATCATTAATCAGACTGTCATTTTCTGCCTAAACTTCTGTCTTACAGAGTGATCATTTGCCATAAGATAGCTAATCAAGATGAGCCAGAACAGCTCCCACTCTTCTCTATGATATACGTAACGCCCACAACTATCATCCAACAACTGTCATGGTGAATATCGCTTCTCATATTTTTTTCTTCTTTTTCTTTGCCAAGTTTCAGGCACTTTGATTAGCTAAGTAGACCTCGTGTTCTCCAATGGGGCCAAGTCTTAGTAAGCAGGTATGGAACTGGAAAGATTTTAAAACCTGTTTCACCCAAATTACGTCATTCCTATTACAGTATATCATCACCTGCCCTATTCTTCACGTGTGTTCAAGTGCAGTCCAACAGTCGCTTCATACAGCCTAGAAAAGCTACCCTTCTTGTAGACAACGCAATAATTAATTTGCCGGCCTTTGTATGTGCAAGACAAGTGCAACCTCCTTTTCGCTTTTCGGGATCTTCTCGGATCACCATGAAGACAGGTACCTCCGTACACGTATGGTACTCGTACCATTACCAGGCACTAGTTTCTCACCAATCTCAACACACAACGGTATGACGTATGGCGTCGATGAGCCCACCAAGACTCCCACTAATGGAATCTACTTGTTTTGATTGGCCAATTCTCATAGCCACCTCCTAATCGCTCCTAAACCTCATACCCCTGCACCTCAATAACCGTAGCTCACCATTTTCTCACGCAATTCAACAGCAAGTCACTCAACACGCCTCTCAACATCTAGCACTCAACATCACCAACGACGCAGGTTATGCATACCATTCATGTGCAACTATTTTATGCATCAACAAACATCCCTTTCCTTCGTATTACCGAGGTCACCTCATATGGTGCTCTTGGGACAATTTTTTGTATCTTTCATTTTTTTTCCTGTCACAATTAATCCGCCGGAAAAACTCGTACATATTCCAGGCACTTTACCCCAGATCGACAGTGCATACCGTATCAGTGTAGGGATTTACCTGTAGTACGGATACGATAGCTACAATACAACCACGTATAATACACGTTCAATACATTACTAATCAATGCTATACCTGCACCTATGCTTAAATTACTTTTTCAACGAGTGGACGGTCTCGATGATGGTCTGGACCACGTCGGGGTTGGCCAGGGTGGAAATGTCGCCGAGCTGGTCCTCCTCGCCGGCGAGCACCTTTCGCAGAATTCGTCGCATGATCTTGCCGGATCGGGTCTTGGGCAGATCCTCGACGATGATCACGTTCTTGGGGGCGGCGAAGGGTCCAATGGTCTTTCGCACCTGCACCACCAGCTCCTTTCGCAGAGCGTCGGTGTCCTCGACGGGGGTCTTGAGAGCGACAAAGGCGTTGACGGCCTGGCCGGTCAGATCGTCGTGCACACCGACAACGGCCGACTCAGACACCTGGGCGTGCTCAATGAGAGCAGCCTCGATCTCGGCGGTGGACAGTCGGTGACCAGAGACGTTGACGACATCGTCGACTCGGCCTCGGATCCAGTAGAAGCCGTCGTTGTCTCGAGCAGCACCGTCACCGGTGAAGTAGTAGCCGGGGTAGGGTCGCAGGTAGGTGTCCATGTATCGCTCGTGGGAGTTCCACACGGTTCGGGCCATGGAGGGCCAGGGAGATCGCAGAGCGAGAACACCCTCGACGTTGTTGCCCTTGAGCTCCTCGCCAGACACGGGGTCAATGATAACAGGGTCGATACCAAAGACGGGGAGAGAGGCGGAGCCGGGCTTGGTGGGGGTCACACCGGCCATGGGGGCAATGATGTGAGAGCCAGTCTCGGTCTGCCAGTAGGTGTCGCAGATGTGGGCCTTGCCTCGGCCAATGTTGTCGTTGTACCACTGCCACACGTCGGGGGCGATGGGCTCGCCGACAGATCCCAGGGTTCGCAGAGACGACAGGTCGTGCTTGATGTGATGGGTGCCGGCTCGCTTGAGAAGACGCAGAGCGGTGGGGGCCACGTAGAAGTGGGTGATCTTGTGGGCGTCGACAATGTCCCAGTATCGCGAGAAGGAGGGGTACGCGGGGGTGCCCTCAAACACCACGGTGGTGGCTCCCAGCATCAGGGGGCCGTACAGCACGTAGGTGTGTCCGGTGATCCAGCCCACGTCGCCAGCGGTGAACAGTTTGTCGTCGCCGTGGATGTCAAACACGTACTTGGCGGTGAGAGCGGCTCCCAGCAGGTAGCCTCCAGTGGCATGGGCCAGACCCTTGGGGGTGCCGGTGGATCCCGAGGTGTAGAGCAGGAAAATGGGGTCCTCGGAGGCCACGGGCACGGGGGCCAGGTAGGGTCGGTGCTTGACCACCTCCTCGTGCCACCAGAAGTCCCGGCCCTCGGTCCAGGCCAGGTTCTCCACGCCGGCTCGTCGGAAGACCAGGGTGTGGGAGACCGAGGGGCAGTCTCGCAGAGCCTCGTCGACAATCTTCTTGGTGTCGATGGTCTTACCGCCTCGCATGGAGGCGTCGGTGGTGACGACGACCTTGGACTTGGCGTCGTTGATTCGGTCTCGCAGGGAGCCCGACGAGAAGCCGGCAAAAATGACCGAGTGGACAGCTCCGATTCGGGTGATGGCCAGCAGAGTGACAATGGCCTCGGGGATCATGGGCAGGTAGACGGCCACGGTGTCGCCCTTCTGGACGCCAAAGGACCGCAGGGTGGCGGCCACCTGGGACACCTGGCGCAGCAGCTCGCCGTAGGTGACGATTCGGCCCTGTCCGGGCTCGTCGGCCTCGAAGATGATGGCGGCCTTGTCGGGGTTGGCAAAGGCGTGTCTGTCCACGCAGTTGTAGGAGGCGTTGAGCTGGCCCTCGGGGAACCAGGCCACGTCGCCGTGCTCAAAGCCGCCGGATCGGACGGTGTCAAAGGGGGTGGACCAGGAGATGAGCTCGTTGGCCATCTTCTTCCAGAACCCGTTGGGGTCCTCGATCGACTCCTTGTGCAGGTTGTGGTAGTCCTGCAGACAGTCGAGGTGGGGGCCGCCAAAGTGGGGGTGGTTGTCCTTGAACTCGGAGGGCGGGTGGATGGCTGGGTGGTCTTCAGACATGGTGGTGTGTGTTAGAGGTGAAGGAAAGGCGGTCGGATCACGAGTAAAAGTACGCGCGTTGGGAGGTTTTTTGTTGGGAGACGTGACAATGGAGAGTGTGCAAGAGAGATATGCAGGACCGCGGAGTTGCCAGGCTGAGTCGTACGGGAGTGCGAGGGTCGGTGGGGGTGTTTATTTTTTAGTGTGTCTGGCAGGGACTCCACTGGTATATATAGTTGGGGTGGTTTGGGTGGATTTGGCACTCTGTGAGCTTCTTCCCCAGAGTGAGTCAAATCAGGCTCGAGACAAAGAAAGTCGCACAGGACTCCAAACGTAGAGTGCGCACACGCTTGGGACATCCATAATTAAGCTGAGTCTAAGGTTGAGGTAATCCGGTGCGCCGAGTGTGTAGGGGGAAACGAGAGTAGTGTCTAGGAGGCGGTTGTGGGCGGGGAAACTGGCTGGCGAGTTATTAAATCGGTTGTTCGGAGCGCCAGGTGTCGATTGCACGTGTCTGCGGGCCGCCAGCTCTTCGCCAACACCTCTATTCTCGGGGCCTCTTGCGCCCAACACTAGACTCACTTCCGCTCAACCACCCAACCAAGCCAAAGTTATGGACCAACGGAAGTCGAGCCACAGTCTCTACAGGACCAAACGAAAACACACTACGGGCCAAAGTATCCGCCGACCAGAAAGAGGCGGGAAAAAGCAAGAGAAAATGGGGAAAAATGGGGAAAAATGGGGAAAATATAGACAACAATTGGCCACGTGACCGCAGCAACAGCGTGATCACAGTCCTGGAGCCCCCAGCTTCCACCTGGAGCCATCTACGACCTCCTTTTCGTTCGGCCAAATAGCGGCAACTATTTCTACAAGTGGCGCTTTCCCTATTCCACCAAACAGCGATATCGCTGGGACAACGTGCATGGCCAAAAGCGTGGCCACGGGAATGTACACGGAAGAGAAATACCGGGACGACTGTGGGTATTGTGTATCGGAGTCACAGCACAGATCGCACTGTCTCTATCTCGGTCTCCATTTCTCCGACTCCACTACAACGTAGCGTCCCCCATAGAGTTAAGTGTGTCTCACAGGTCCGGTGACGGATGTCTTAGATGGTGGAGCAGTATGGTCAGCAACACGACAACTATGGCTGTTGGCTGGAGGCGGTTCAAGAGCGACCAAACAGTTCTTGTACCATAAACCAACGACCCTACTTGCTGACTACTCATTCCACTACTTGTAGCGTCAGCCATGGTGCCACTTTCCCTCCTGCTATGTTACTCTCTCCCCTGGGCTAGCTCGTTCTTAGACTCACTATAATCTGGGGTAATCCGGGGTATGTCTGAAAAAAAAAAAAAGACTAGCAAGTGAGAGAACAAGGGTCCAGCCCGCAGAAAAGTGCAGAGACGCAGAGGTGGAGAATGAGAGGCAGTGCGGGACCAGCCAAAGAGAACAAGTTACTACAAGTACGAGTTCTTTATCGTAGTCTTGTACAAGATCAGACTCTTCGCACTCTTAAAATGGTCACCTTAAAAAGAACCGTTTGGTAAAATGCTTCACACTTGCCACAACACCACCCCTACAAGTAGACACATGTTCCCTTGGACCGAATCTTCATCTGTCAGTTGTATATCTCCTGTCTTCTCGGATAACCCTTCCCCGGATTTCTGTTCCGTGCCAAGACGCACCCCAGCAAATGAGCTGAGACAGTTGAGAGAGACTGGAAACAAGGCTCTATCGGGCATGAAACAAGGCAGAGGGAGGCAGAAAAGGGATCGAACAAGGCTGAATCGGCGAAATCGAGCGGCGGCAACCGCTTGTATGGACAAAGCTACCCCGGACTAGCGACTAGCCGGCAGGGTAACCGGTTCTCCGCTTTGTTCAACCTCCTTACTAATCTCCTTGTTTCTCGCTAATTACGCCCGGTGATTCCTTGTCTGTAAATGTAGCCCCATTACCATTGGCCTCAAGAGGCGCAAAACGTCTTTTCGACACAAGGCTCGTCCGCGCGACTATTGCCCTAGACGGTCAAACGGTATCAGAGTCTCCACTGCTGCACCTTCCTATTTTGGAAGTTTTAGCAGAGAGAGATAGGAGATAGAGTGAACGCTGAGTGAATGATGACGTAAGATGTAGCAAGCGGCAATTAAACACAACTGGTCATTTGATTACAGTATCTGTAAATACGGATACTGACACTGACATATGCCTGTCACACTATTACTTTTACCGCCCTATAACCCGTTTCAGTATTTATAGCCGTATTCAGATCTGTCATTATCGCTCTCCTATCCTTCTACCCTTAGTAAGCTCAACAACTAAGCCTCCATCGTATCTGCTTGCCACAACTTTTTGCCAACTTTTTCCAACTCGCACCAGCGACCAATCACAGCTGCGGCGATTCGTATCCATCGCTCTCGTCGTCTGTGCAGCAAAAATGCACCACCAGTGCTTGTAGACGCGTGATCCCTTCTTTCCGGCTCTTCCGGTGACGTAATTTCGAAACCTCAATTGTCTTTTTTTTTTCTCCTGATTTTTCAAATTTTTCAAATCCAAATTATTTTTTCACCGACACCGCTCCGAAACCGCCGATACCGCACTTGCTGCATCTCTCGCCACGGCTGAAGACGCGATATATGTATGCGAAGAGTGGCAAGAAAAAAAACCTCCAAGCCGGAAAACAAATCCCAACGTGAAAGGGCAAACTATTAGACCTCCACCTACAGCTTCAGGAACGGCTACCGAGCGGCTGGAGGAGGGGTAAAGCTAGTGAGGCTACCCGAGATGCTACAAGACGGCCGATGAGACGGGTGAGAGTAGCCCTAGTGCTTTCTTCACACCTTAGACATGTTCTTAGCGCCTCTTCTCTGTGCCGCACCCTACCAGCTGCTCTCTAATTCAAGTACCATGCTCTGTAAGTGAGTCACGGAACATTCTCGGATGGACATGTTCTAAACCGGTGGAGGTATAACATCTGATTGTCTCAGAAAGTTTTGCACCCCCAAATTTCGAGTTTTTCCGGCTTTGTGTAGAAAAACCGCCTTTAGACAAACGGCCAAGCCCTCGCTTAATGTCCTCACACCGTGCCCTCCCTCTTAGACATCCCCTCTCGGACAGCCCTGGCCGGAACACATACACGAGGAACGCATCATATAGCAGGTTTTCGGTGCTTGCACGCTTTAGGCTCGAGTAATGACGATCCAGCCTTGCTCATGGCGAGATGTGGGGTAAGACATTGACCCCCACGTCGCCAAGATGAGCTATTGAAACGGGGAAAAAGTGACATCTAACGGCTGCCAAGAAGATGGGGAGCTCGAAAATCGATATACTGACGCCTTTACACGCCCCCTTGGAACTCCCCGCCTACCCATCTCGCGTGAAGCTCTAGCTCTAGCTCAAAGTGTGTACCAACACTAACTTTGCTACGGCGGTATCGGCAGTGACTCAATCACACTCTTTCCGATCATCCCATGCTGGAAGACGCCCTTGTTTAAATACCCTGTAGCGCGCCCGAAGATGGCGAACATATTCATCTTTTTCCTCTCTCACCATGTCCAAAGAATCTTTTCATGAGGAGAGTTTTTCCGAGAACGGGAACGAGAGTCTCGAAAACCAGCCTCTGTACCCGGCTCCTATGAGCGATGCCGAGATCCAGAGTGAGATCAACGGCCTCGCCGAGAAGTACGGCGTCAACGAACGCAAGCTGATGATGAAGGTCGACCTGTGTGTCATTCCCACCATCTGTCTGCTCTACATTCTCGCGTTTCTGGACCGAGTCAACATTTCCAACGCAAATGTCTACGGAATGAGCCATGACCTGGGTCTCAAGGGCAACCATTTCAACGTCGCCTTGGCCATTTTCTTTGTCCCTTACGTGGTCGCCGAAATCCCCAGTAACTGGCTCATGAAGAAGACGTCTCCCCACGTCTGGCTGCCAGGATGTATGGTTCTGTTTGGATGCACTTTGCTGGGTCAGGGATTTGTCAAGAACTACGGCCAGATTCTCGCCACCCGATTTCTGCTCGGTCTGTTTGAAGCAGGCATGTTTCCGGGCTGTTTCTACCTCATTTCCATGTGGTACCGACGTGAAGAGTCCCAGAAACGATACTCCTTCTTTTTCTCGTCCACCTGTCTGGCTGGAGCCTTTGGAGGTCTGATTGCCGCTGGTATTCACAACCTGGACGGCCACCGAGGAATCGAGGCCTGGAGATGGATCTTTATCATTGAAGGAGCCTGCACTGCCTTCATCGCCATGATCATGTACTTTCTCATTTCCGACTTCCCCGAAGACGCAAAGTTTCTGTCTGAGAACGAACGGCAGTTTATGAAGGAAAAGCTCGCTGTGGGAACCGTTGGAGGCTCCGAGTACGACCGAGGCATGTCTCTGAAGGACCTCAAGTTTGTCTTCACCGACTGGAAGATCTGGATGTCCGGAATGATGTACTTTGGTCTCGTTGTTCCTGCATACGGATACGCCTACTTTGGAACCGCAATTGTCAAGACTCTGGGCTACTCGGAGATCAAGACGCAGTTCTACTCCGTGCCCCCCTGGGTCGCAGCGTTCGGCCTGTCTATGGGAGCTGCCATTTTCTCCGACCGTTTCAGACACAGATTCATGTTTGCCATTGTCTCCTGTATCATCTGTGTGGCCGGCTTTGGTCTCATCATGGGAGAACACCACAAGATTGGAACTCGATACGGAGCTCTGTTCATGATCTGCTCGGGAGCGTACACCTGTATGCCCATGATTGTGTGCTGGACTCAAATGAACTTCTCAGGACACCACCGAAGAGCCATTGCGTCTGGATGGCAGATTGGTTTCGGTAACATTGCCGGATTCATCTCCACCTTTGTGTTCAAGACCGAAGACGCTCCCTACTACATGACCGGTCTGGGCTGCTGTATCGCCTTCACGGCTCTCTCTGGCATTCTCTCTGTCGTCTACTACTTTGGACTCAGAGCCGCCAACAAGAAGAAACAGTCGCCCGACTACGCCGTCCAGTTTTCGCAGTGGCCCGAGGACAAGCAGCGAATGGCCGGAGAACTGCACCCTAGCATCTTCTACACCTACTAAAAGTCGTCTATAGACACGACATGCATGTAATTAATTTATTCACACGAGACCCAGTCGAGTGTTTGTTATGAACAATGAGATGAGAGTACAAGAGAGGTTTTGGAAACTCGATCAAAAGTCTTGCAATATATACTGTAGATGATTCTTAACACTATGAGCTCCAACACTGGTGGAGATGTCTAGGAGTTGTTTCTGGTGTATACCAAACAACGGAACATCTTGCTTCTCTCGGTTGCAGAATCAAAAGATCAAGGACTTCGAAAAGTAAAGGAAACGGTTATTCTAATCAATCTACAAATGAGACTGTTGTTCAGATTGTATTTATATCATTAAAAGGCAACATAAACGGGCTGGACGCTTCATAAGAGCATGTACAGTGAAGTCTACAAGATGTAATTAAGAGCTTGAACTTGAGCTGTTGACACCATTGAAGTGTTACTACTGTTATTTTTCACACCCACAACTTCATTACTTGTACTTGTAGCTTTAATAGTATGAGGACTTCTTACCTTACCTTGGATGTTCCAAGTCCATACTTATCAGACACAAGTGTGCCTCACAATCACTAACTGTAGAAGTATACAGAACACTATCAGTTATAGATGTATGCGGGAACCACAGAGCCTCTTGAAGGCAGTTTCGATCTTCTTTTATTTCACATATAGCATGTGAACAAGTGGATTAGATGATATCAGAAGTTAAAGACCTGGAATCATTTATAGATTCTAATGGGTATCAGATATCTTCCTAATGTAGCTGCCCCGCCAGTATTGAAACTGCAACGTACCACACCTACAACACTTTCTGTTAATACTGTACACATGCATTAATTACTATTAAATGAAGGGGCCATATACTATCCCTGTGCTATCCTTGTTCGTTATCCATCGTCTCCATCATTATTGTGGTCATCATCCTACCATCCTCCTATAAATACTCTTCATCGTCCCACTTGATGTAGTCTCCGACCTCTGCTGCTCCAGCGCCTCCTTCGTCCTTGACTATCGCTTCGTAGTCAAACAGACTGTTGGACGGCTCGGTGCCCTGGACGGCGTCAAAGAACTCAAAGTCCAGCGACGAGTCATGCAGATTCAACTTGCCCAGTTGAGTCGCAGGCTCCACGTACTGCGGAATAGTTGGAATCTCCTGCAGAATCTTGTGGGCCGACTGAACGGGCGTCTCTTTGACCTTGGACTTGCGTCGGGCTGCTGCTCGAACAGGCGTCTTGAACGACTCGGGGATGCCCAGAGACTTCCACTGCGGAGACAGCTGGTTGTCCTGGTTATGAGGGCCTCCATGGCCTGTGAAAGACGACCGTCTCGATGAAGACAGGTCTATCGTTCCCATTTCTCCGCCGACAGGAGCAGGAGACTGGGGAGGAGCGTTCATGAGAACATTATTGTTGTCTACTCGTGAGAGCATCACCTGGAACGACGAGAACGACGCCTCCTTTTCGTTCTTGTGCGACGGCTTGGAGGGCATGCTTTCGCTCACCAGACTGTCCAGATTGTATCCTGGCATGGTTGCTGTCGGCTGAAAGGACGCCACGGACTTTGCGTGTCTCAGTCCTCGTCTGGGACTCTGGTCTGGAGTGTGAAGGTGGTTCGACTGGGGAGGTTTTTGCTGCTGGGCAGAGGGCTGCTGTTTCACTGTTAGAGGGGCCATTTGAGGCATGGGAACTTGAGAGAGCTGGGGAACGGGCGGTGGAGACTTGTACATCTGGGCGTGTTGTCGCAGCTCCGGGGACGACTTTTTGCGCCGTGGAGACGACGACTGGACCTGTTTCATGGCGGACTTGAATGCAGAGGGAGAGTCGACGCTCATGACGGTCACGTCGACGTCGTTTTGCGACGAGACTGCCGACGAGTTGGAGCCCGACAGCTGTCTGGACATGAGCGTCGACAGCACTTCCTGGGACTCGCGTTTTTTGAGGTTTGTGACGCTCTTTTTTGTGTTCAACCGGGCCTTGGTGACCTTTGTGGGGCTCTTGGACGGCGCCTTGGGGGGCTCGTAGTGCTCGAACTCGTGGGTGACGAACGTGAGACCCTTGTTGGGCGAGTTCGAGGTGGTAGAGAGGCCCGAAGACTGACCTTCAGGGGGAACCACTGGTTGAATGAGATCCAGCGGCATGGGAGGCTGGCCTAGTCTTCGGCTGGATACCTTGTGTTTGAGATTGGGCATGGACTTGGTCTTTTGCATGCGCCGGGTGGGACTGGATGAGTAGCCTGGATGGGAGTTTCCGGGATGCCGGGTGGGAGTGTGCTGGGAGAAGTCCATCTGCTGCTGCTGAAGATGTTCCAGCTGACGTTGCTGCAGCTCGATTTGACGTTGATGCTGGGCCTGAAGCTGGCGTTGGCGTAACTGGAGGTCCAACTGGCGTTGATGATGTTGTTGCTGGTGGTGATGCTGTTGTTGCTGTTGTTGTTGTTGCATCATACCAGTCATGGCTGACACACCAGATGGACCTGACACTGCAGTCGTACTTGCACCTATGGCGGCCCCCTGGTTCATCAGCTCCTGGTCGATAAAGTCAAAGTCGAGCAGGTCATTGTCGCTTCGTTTCTTGTAGGGGACATAGGAAGCGTACGGCGTGGACACTCCAAAAGCGTCCCATGCCTTGTTGGCGGCATGGGTGCTGTTCCCACTGGTGGTCGACCCATCGGACGGCGCTCCGTGGGTCTCCTCAAACATGTCCATGTCGAGGAAATCGGCCGTGTCAAACTGCATGGCTGTGTTGTTGCTGGTGTTGTTGTTGTGACCTGGCGAAGGCTGGCATAATGGAGAGGGCGACATGAGCCGCACGTCGTCTAATCGAGGTGACGGGTCTGTGGAGAGCGAGAAGGGCCACACTTCCGAGTCGGTCATGAGGGGGAGGGTGAGATGTAGGAGAGAAAAAGGAGGAGAGGTGGGTGTAAACGAGTGTGTAAGCGAGTGTATGAATGTAATGTAGCGAATGTGTGCAAGGTGAATAAGCGAGTGTGTGAACGTCTGCGGAACGAACGTGGTGGCAGTGTTGAACCCCGTGTCTTAAGTACTCTCTGTAAAACTCGTGCCCCTGGTGGAGTGTGCTGATGGAGATTGACGCTGAAGAAGGTGGATATTATCCTCAGGTACCGCCCACATGCAGAGTGCTCACAAGGTGTGCGCCGACTTGTTTTGGTGGCCAAACCTTATTGGGAGGGTAAACAGTGGAGGGTTTATTTGAAATGGCACTACGAGAGGCCTGGTACGCTAGCGCGGTGGGCGGTGGCCTGCGTAAACAGCAGGGCAAACGAGATACGCTTGGTATGTAGGTGCTATGTAAGGGCTGGGCCGGCCCGTTTACCCTCCCCCTTGTACCGGCTACGTCAGACTCCACCTTGTGATAGATGCATGGATAAGACAAGAGTCGTTGGGTAAGGGCAAGGCCAAACATCCAAACAAACAAGAAAAAAGCGGAGAAGCGTTGACAAAAATGAGTGATATAGAAGCAATGAAGAGTCGAGTTGTGGATGGAGCAATCAAGCTGGGCTGGTGCACTCGTACGAAGTACACGACTGGTGAGTACCAACACTGTACAACAAGTAAATATAATCACTAATCAGTATACTTGTACTGAATGTCACTTATTACTGTACTCTCATTCCAACATGTGCTATTGCCATGTGCTCGTGTATTATTGCAGGCGTTCGAGCCTCACGATTCCGCCCTCCGTCTCAGATGTCAGGGCGTTTTGTTTCACCCGTTGCACCCCACAAAAAGCACATATATTTTTTCAATTATTTAATTTTCTGCCATTTTATTACTGGGGCTATTATTATTGCTACTGCGCTTATTAAGGTTCGTTACCATGACAACATCCAAACACCAAAAGAAGCGCGTCGGATTTCCAAACCTAAAGCCCACAAGATGCAACACACTATCGTCTATTGTATACACACTATAACCCAGCCGTGACACCTTAAGCCAAAGAGTCAAAAAAAAAAAGATAAAAAATGTCTGACGGTGAGTATGAGGCAGCAGCAGGCGGATGGAGTGTCTTGCAACGGTGCCTGAACGCCTCACAACGCCCACAGACCACAGCTAACACAGATGACGCCGGATTGGTGGAAATGCCAAACAGCAGCATGATGAGACAATATGACGACGAGTTTCGCTACGATTCGGGCCACAATGACACCGTGAGCACCGCGCCACCGCTATTCGACCACAAGAGCGCCGGGGGAACGGTCAACACACGTCGAGCCAGCGACTCCGAGCCGGAATTCTCACATTTGACGACATCCACGGTAGGCACAGCAGAGGCCCCAAAAGTGACCAAGGGAATGGCCCAGATAGGCAAGGGACTGCACATCGAGAAGGTGGCCAAGACTGAGGCGATTGAGCAGGCGTACGTGGACCACGACTCGCTTCATGAGGCCGATCACGAGCAGAGTGTGGGGGGAATACAGTCGGCCCCATGGTTGGAGGAACTGCAGGACGAGTGGCCTGAGATTAGCAATGAGGAGGCATGGGAGGATGAGGATACGTCAGCAGAGCGCAAGGAACACGAGCGGGTGTCCTCTGTGAAGTCTTCCGGGTCTGTGCTGGCTTCTACTACCAAACAGTCGTCTTCTGTTAAAGCCAACACTCCTGCTTGGAAACAGCTTCTGAACCAGGAAAATGCCAAGCGACACGAGAACCGAACTCTCCAGCGCATCTTTCTGCCTCCTACGCTCGGAAAACGCGTGGATCTGGGAGTTATTGCCGAACACACCGAGACGGAGGATAACACCAACACCCATTCGAGTCCTACTGAAGATCAGTATTCTGACGATATTGCCGACCAAATGGCGCAGCTGTCGTTGAACAGAACGCCTGAGTTGGCTCCTCAAGACTCGCCTTCGCGTTCAAAGTCAGCCTCTCCGTTGAAGCTCTTCTCCAAACACGATACTTATACCCATTCTCGGTTTGAAGGGCTACTTCCGCAGCTTGAAGGAGACTCTAGCAGCAGTGGGGTGGATCAGTCGTCCTTTGACAGCAACAGATTTGCGTCTGATCAGTCGTACCAGAAGCTTCCTGTTCGTCAAAATCAACCCTCTGAGAGCCAGGATTACTTGAACAACGCTGACGATCTCTTCAACCGCATCAAACAGGCCAACTTCGCCCAGTTTGAGCCCAACGAGAGCGAATACGACGAGTCTAGTGACTGGGATAGCCACAGAGACTCGATGAACAGGTCTTATCAGAACGACATGAGATCGAGTCAGGACACTAATGGAGAGCAACAGGAGAATGCTCCAGGAGACAATTTCAGCTACTTCAACTCTGTCAAACAACGACACGAGGTTGGACAGGATAATCTCCACAGCGGCAAGATCAAGACGCACGACTTCGCCCAGGATTTTGGAAACAAGAATTTCGGCAGCAGTTTTGGCACGGGGTTTGAGGCTGGATTTAAGGATCATAACAAGGACCAGCCAGACACTTTAGGGTCGACTCCTCCAGACACTAAATCGGAACAGCCCTTGTCTTTACCTAAAACGAGACAGCCTCAACTAAACAGTCAGCCTCAAACACAGACACAGACACAGACACAGACACAAACAACACTTCCAGCAAGTACTGTCTCTTCTTCGCAGAAAACGTTTTCGTCTGGATTTTCTCTCACTTCGGACAAGACCACTATGAGCCGCCAAATGCTCAAAAAGAAGGCTTCTCTACAGGACCTGGAAAGCATAGTTTCGGCTATTGGACGGGAAAAGATGCGACCTGTGGGCAAACCCGAAAAGAAGTCGCTCATGGGTTTCATTTCCAAGGGCGAGGTTGAGAATCTGCTGCAGGACCGTGTCGGTCAAATGGACTATGATAACCAGCAGGGTAGATGGGTCAGACGAGGAGATGATGATTACGAAGATGATCAGATCATGCCTCTGAGATCTGTGGCTACGGATACAGGCAACGAAGATGGAGAAGGTGAAGACGGAGGAGCTTCTTACGTTTACAGAGACGGAGAAGGGGAATCTGACTCCGAAGACCCCTTTGCGGGTATTGAAGACCTGTCAGTTTCTGAAGAACAAGACGAAGCCTTTGTTCCTGCTGCTCCTGAAGACGTGCTTGCCAAGTACTCTGAATCAAAGCCCAATGCCAATGTTCGAGTGGCTTCTTCTGTGGTCCAGAGTGATGCCAATCCTGAGGGACTGATTCAGTTTGGTCACCCTGCCACAGTTCCTCCCAGATACGAGCCCGCGTCTAATCAGACAGTCAAGAGTGCCAAGGAGGGCCGTGCTCAGGCTGCTGCTCATTTCAAGGCCTACGAACAACAGCAGAAGGAGGATAGATCGATTTTGGAGATGGCCCAGACTCAAACGGGACTTTCTCCTCAAAGAATCGCCTCCAAGTCACGAGAAGTGGCCCACTCTCCTAGACACACCAACACCAAGAAGCTCAGACAACAGTCTCCTGTTTCCAGTCAACATACCGGAGACGAACTCGAGGAGGAGCCTTCTTCGTCGTCTGTGCTTTACCACGGTAGAGAGGAGGAGTTTGAAGAGGAGAAGCAGTTTGGAGGAGTCGACGTGCAACAGGAAGGAGGCTTTAACATTTACGATGTTGATCTCGATATGGACAATAGTGGAATGCCTGCTGTTGGCGAAGATTCTGCTCAGTACAATTCCCACATTTCCATCTCTAAACAGGCAGCCTTCCAGTCTTTCCTTCGACGAGACGGTATCAGCATGTACGGCAAACTGGAGGATTTCGACCACAGTTCCAGCCTGAGCGGTATTCACAACGGCACCATCAACACCTCTACTCCTGACATGAACATGAGCAAGATCAACCACTCGTTGCCCAAGGCTACGCTCAACAGTCTTCGAAAGGGTCTTGTTTCGACTCCTAGCATTGTGACACCTCCTGCTGTCAACAGAATCCCTGGTAAACCCATCAGCATGATCTCTCTCAGAAACGCTGCCATGAAGGGCAAGGACAAGGATACGTCTGTGGCTTCTCGACAACCAGTGTCTGCCTTCTCTTCATCTTCAGACTCGAGTTCTGGTGCCATGGAAGTCGCAGGAGACATGTCTGCTGCTATTCTGAACACCAGCAACGACAACTCGACCTTCCCTTCAGCCAACAACTCGATTATCGGTCAGCTCCATCTGCCTACTGCCGGACAGCACAACTCCGTGTACATGGACCAGAGCAAGGCTTCTTTCACTCTTGGGGATATCGCTCCCAGGGGCGCTGTCAACGAGCAGCATGAGCGTGATCTGGAAGGTCAACATGGTCCTGGCAACTCTGTGGCCATTCAGGCTTTGATCAAGGCGTTGCATGAGCTCAATCCCCGAGAACAGCTGTGGCACAAGGTCCGACATCTCGATCTCAAGGGCAGAGGTCTTGTGTCTCTCCAGAGTCTCAACAGAATCTTCAAGAGCCTCACTGACCTCAGAGCTGCCGACAACAAGCTCACCAACCTCGCTGGTATCTCCACTCAGCTCCGGGTGCTCAAGCTGGCCCACAACCGGCTGGAAAACACCCTCAGTTTCACGGACTTCAAAAACCTGCAGGAACTCGATCTGTCCCACAACCCCAACATTGGCAGCTTGACTTCTCTGCGTCACCTCAACTCCCTGAGAGTGCTCAAGGTGGACAATTGTGGTCTGGACTCTCTGGAACCTCTGAGTAGACTGGAGGGCTTGATGCACCTGTCTGCAAGCCACAACCATCTGGCCAACACTCTCAATTTGGAGGAGTTTAGATGGCCTTCGATGGAACAGCTGTACCTCAACAACAACGAGCTGGTGGCTGTTTACGGTGTCGAGTCGCTGCACAATCTGCTCATTTTGGGTCTCAACAACAACTACCTGACGAGATTCAAGCCTGGAGCTCCTCTGGCTACCGTCAATGGCATTGCTGTGGGTATTTCCAAGCTGTCTCTGGCTGATGACATGAAGCGACCTCGACTACGGCGTCTCATGGTCAATGGCAACAAGCTGAGTGAGCTCGATATCTCTCTCTGTTACCGTCTCATGGTGTGCAAGGCCGAAAACAACCAGTTGCCGGTAGTCAAGGGTATCGAGGGATGTCCTGAGTTGATCACCTTGTCTATGGGTGGTCAGCGAGTGCCCATTGGCAATCTCGACTCTGCTAATGATGTCAGAGACCTGCTTCTGGTCGGTACCAAGATCATTGACTTCCCCATTTGCAACCCGTTCATGAACCTCAATCGTCTGGATCTCAGCAACTGTGGGCTCAAGAGCTTGCCTGACAACTTTGCATGTCTCTGTATGAACGTCAGAGTGCTCAATCTCAACTTCAACGAGATTGAAGACCTCACTCCTCTGATGGTGATTCCCAAGCTGACCCACCTGTTCCTGGTTGGTAACAGAATCCCCAGAGACAGTGACTCTCTCAGAAAGCTCATCAGTGAGCTTGGTTACCTGCGTGCTCTGGATACTCGAAACAACCCCGAGACTGAGGAGTTTTACCCCGATCTCATGTCGGTCATGGGTGCCAGAGGCCTCGATGGAAAGAGTATCTCCATGCAGTACACCAACACCCAGACCGTCGAGTTTGAGCAGGCATGGCAGGAGACAGACATCAAGTTTGTGCGAAACCTAAAGGCCCATGACAGGGAGACGTACGAGGACAGAATTCTGTACCAGACCCAGGCCATGGTGCGAGTCCACGACAAGGGAGGATTGCTGTACTGGATGGACGGTGTGTTGCTTGGTAAGGATGTCAAGTACCTGGAGTCTTACAAGAGACACGCTGCCAAGTGCTTGGTTGCTCGTCAGAAACGACGTGAGAAGCAGGCAGCACAGGAGGACAACGAGATTTACACTGATAGATCTAGACAGGAGAAGTCGAGGGAGAGCCTTTCTAGACAGTCTTCACGGTCTACAGTGAGAGCGTCGCCTGGTGATAGAAGAAGTTCCAAGAGTACTTCTGCTAGTGCTTTGAGGGCTTCTCAGAATCGAGATGTGAATTTTGCTGCAGGAGAAGGACCCAGTGGAGTATCGAGAGGAGGACAGGCTTACTGATTCATTTAATGCTATATTTATTGATGTATTTTACCCACATAGCGGGTGAGCTTGTAGTTCTGTTATTGTAGTTGGTGATAGAGACGTCTGGAAATTGAACTGTACGTATCAGGCAACATGAATGTTGATTGATGAAGCAGATACGAGTACAATACAAGTATGTACGAGTACGAGTAGTTCATATAATTCTACAAGTAAACAACATTTGACTACCTACAGTATAACAGGCCAAACATCGAAACAGGTCAAATATCAGCACTCTATAAATGTCGATGAAGTATTGCTAAATAGCTGCTATGCCGATAAATACCCAGACTCATATAAACAGTAGACAACGTACAAATGAACTCCTTTGTCTTCCAGTACAATCCAGCATCTCCACGTGCTATATTGGTAGTCATGGGTTGTGTATAAACATCAGGACTAGGTGGAAGTGTGTTATGTTGGAGCATTAAACGTGGAATATGATATATATTAGTATACCATCAGAATATGTGCAAAATTCTGAATCGATGGATGTACTTTTTGCTGCCACTTGTCATACAAATTTCTCTAGTTCTATACCTTCCCCTTCTACACGTCCCCCTTCGTATTACATAATCACGCTACTGCACCTCATCCCAACGGGTTAGGGTTTTTGCTTGCACGTGACCTTCTTGTCAGCCAATAACAGCAATCGCAAGTGGGATTACCAAGAAGCGTGATTTTTCCGCAGTGGCGGTTTTTCCAGCGTTTTTCGTGTCTACTGGGGGTGACTTCAAGATAAGGATTGTCTATTCGTTTCGAATTGTAGTATTTTTCCACTGTTCAAGTGCATGCTCTGTTTGTCTTTCCAGAGTAAGGAGAGTAAACACATCGCAGCAAATGGGCAACATCGGGCCGATTTTGAAGATTCAAAGCCGTAATTATACCAATTGAGGTATTTTAAACCGACCTACGTCCTCAGATTTTCGCCATCTCTTCTCTAATCTCTCCAAACACCCTCCCCCCAGCACCCCCATTAACGTTTCCGGCTGGCCAATCAGACGCAGTCATATTTGGGTAACGAAATAAAGCTTGTAAGCGTACTCCACCATTGTAGATTTGCACCAGCCAGCAGAGCGACCCTACCAACCACACAGCAGCCTCCCCCTCTCGCGAAATGCTCAGATCACAGATTGGCCGACTGGCGCTGCGACCGACGCTGGTCCCCGCCTCTTTTGCCGCCCAGAACAGAGCATACTCTGCTCCTGCCGGCGTCCCCCGAGTGTCGTCCTCCAACATGCCCACGGACTTCCCTCTCCCCTCACAGCAGAAGCCCGCCAGCGCCATCGACTACACTCTGACCACTCTGGACGCGGTGGCCAACTGGGCCCGACAGGGCTCCTTCTGGCCCGTGACCTTCGGTCTGGCATGCTGTGCCGTCGAAATGATGCACGTGTCTGCCCCCCGGTACGATCAGGATCGTCTGGGTATCATTTTCCGAGCGTCGCCCCGACAGTCGGATATCATGATTGTGGCCGGCACCCTCACAAACAAAATGGCGCCGGTGCTGCGTCAGGTGTACGACCAGATGCCCGAGCCCCGATGGGTCATTTCCATGGGCTCGTGCGCTAACGGTGGAGGATACTACCACTTTTCCTACTCGGTGGTGCGGGGCTGCGACCGAATCGTGCCTGTCGACGTCTACGTCCCCGGCTGCCCTCCCACCTCCGAGGCCCTCATGTACGGCGTCTTCCAGCTCCAGCGAAAGATGCGAAACACAAAGATTACCCGAATGTGGTACCGAAAGTAAGCATATTAAACGTTTAGATATTGACCGACGAGTGTAGTGAGACCAGGGTGTAGATTGGGGTGGTGTTATGGTGTTGTGATATGGAGGTATCTCGAAATTGAGAGGTTTCTGGAGAAGAGAAGGAATGGAATGGAATGGTTTGAGCTATGCCTTGACAGTGGGTTCGTGCTGTAATTGAGCTCTCCACGTTCTTTTGACACTGTTTGACGTGATCATATGGGTGTTTCTGTTAATGTCATCTCATACAATGTCTGATAATGCATCTACAGTATCCACTCAGGACAGTTCAACTTTGAGAATATGAATGATACTGTAGGAATAATAGGACCATTGGAATCAGAAGAGCTTGAGGAATACACCAGTATGTATTTCACTCCTTGTTGCCATAGTAATACCGTAGTTAAGATACCTCCTGTATAAAAGTGGTATTCAGAACCGCTATATAGATA
The DNA here is from genome assembly GCA_001600535.1 of Yarrowia sp. JCM 30696. Lineage (NCBI taxonomy): Eukaryota > Fungi > Ascomycota > Dipodascomycetes > Dipodascales > Yarrowia > Yarrowia sp. JCM 30696. The sequence goes on from BCKG01000007.1 coordinate 921,967, forward strand.
TTTGAAAGTCTCAATGGTACTTCATGTGGCAAATCCGTTGAGAATTAACTGATTTGGAGTTGCCTGTATTTCTAAATGAACCCCTTCAACATTTAAATCCGTGTTATATCTTGTTATGGTGTGTCTCTGTAGTCTACAATATTGGAAACAGTCATGTCCTTCCACCATTAAAGGTATGTATCACAGCACCAAAAGAATTACAATCGTCACACGAGTAGAATGGTTGATCTTTCAAAGCCGCTCGTAGCAGCATTTTCAAGACTTGGGTGCTATTTATCATGTTGACTCTTCATATCAATGCAACATAAACCCCGGATATTCACCTCTATCAACTTCATACCATAGGAAGCATACAATGGACACGCCCAACAGGTCTTTTTATCTTCTACACCCTTATCCTTCTCCTACATCCTCCCCCACATCTCCCCCTTCTTCCAATTGCTAATGTTATGCATTATCTAGTCCTTCTTGCTGATCTAATCTCGGGTGGTGAGTCGCTCGCCTCGTCGCTTGCCGGCCAGGTCGAAGAGACCCTCGGACTGGTAGGCGACGTAGCCAATGAGAGCGGGCAGAGCAACCAGGTAGACGAGTGTCGACTTGGAGGTCTTCTTTGTGTACTTGAATCGCTCCTGGTAGAAGGTTCTCCAGTGGGCGTATCGGTCGATGGCACCGTCGTTGTGGAGGGCTGAGTTAGTAGGGAACGAGTGCGTAGGTTACGAGTGAAGAGTAACGATGAGCTGATAACGCGGTGAATCACGGTAAGCTGATATGGTGATAGTCAGATGTTATGAGTGGACATATGTGAACATAACGACGTGGATGAAGATTGAGAATGCCTAGGAAAAAGCAGCAACAATCAAAAACATGTCATGACCATGAAAAACCATGAACAACATCCAGTTTCTGCCTTTCAACTCTCCTAAACCTCCTCTTATCAACCATCACACGTCTCATATGTCATAACACTCAAACATGGCACATAAACACTTCTACACAATCAACCAGGGTATCAACATCCTTCAATGGTCTCAGTGAGTCGTTAGGGAGCATTCTCCATCGTCCTTTATCGTGTTTATCGCCTCATATCATCTTTCATCATCCAACTTGACCTCATCACACTGTCCATCTCACTCATTCAAAAGAGCTCCAAAATTCTCCATTCCACTCTGTACTCACCGTGGGGAGCGTCCCATCCACCCTTGTTGAGAGGACCACGCTGGATAGCGCTGCTAGGCTTCAGTTCGACCATTTTGTGCTGGGTGATGTGTGCAACTGATTTGGTGGATTCAGTATGTGAAGCTTCAATGTGCACAAAATGATTGGTTGGGAGAGCTGTGCCCTAACCCCGGAGAAGTAACTGAGTTCGATGGGAGATTATGTAAGCGAGGAGGGAAAATCGAAACAACAAGGGAGAAAAACAATTTATTAAATAATGGTGATGGTTGAAATTACTGAGAATGGTTCTTTATGTTTCAAGGCAAGTTTTGGTTTCGTAAATCCTCAATTGGTGCTACATCTAGTAGAGTCCAAGTGTGTGTGTTACAATTACTTGACTTATACTTGAACTCTTACTTAGAATTTGAAGTAAAGGAAGGCTTACAGGATACTGAACCAGGGGTCATCTGTGAAGTTTCACACGGTGATAAAAGGTCAGTAAGAACCCCACTGTTAACACTGGGTCGCATTTGTTATGGTCGACAGCTAATAGCACTCAATGGCTGTCTCTCGTCTTCATACTCAGTGCTGTAAGGAAGAAATGCATCTTTTGTAGCTGTACCGTAGCTCTTTGAAAGACATTCAATGACTTTTCCTGATGTATCTTCAACGAATGCTAGCTACAACACCACCAATATTCGTGCTTACCACCAAATCTCACACTATAGTCTTACATCTACCAATACCCTCTAGTTGTTAAAATGCAATAAATTATGATTCTACAAAAGCAGTGATGCGTGTCCTCCGCGAGTACTTACTCAGTACTCCTTCTCTTGTTCACTCTCCTGAGCATAGTGCTCGTTCTCTTGTTCACCCCTCTAGAACGAAAACTCATCGTACTCCAGCTTCACTGAGGGCTCATCGAGATAATTGATGGTGTCGAAGTTCTGGGAGTAAAAGTTGGCGGTTCCGTCTGTTCCTGTGGCTCCATTGGTGGCTTCCAGACTAGGTCTATGAGCGCTAAAGTACTCGTCCTTCATGGCTGTAGACAGGGTAGGAGTCTGGTCTCCCTGGGGAGCAGCAGGAGGAACCACGTTCTCGCCTCCAAGCAGCTCTCCGTACGAAAAGTCCGTGTTCATGTTGGAGAAGTACGAGTCCTGGCCCAGGTCCTCGGAGTATGCAGATCCCATAGGCGATCGAGACAGAGGATGCTGAGAGTACCGGTCAATCTGGGCCTGGGGGATGGTCAGTGTGGCCTTTCGCTTGTTGCTGAGCGATCCAGGCGACGTTCGCTGGTTCTGCTGACTCTGGGGGGCCATGTGGACCTGTCTCTGGCCTTGCTGCTGACCTTGCTGTCCCTGTTGTCCATGTTGACCCATCATCGAGTCTAGAGCTTGCTGCTGGAGAAGCTGAAAGTTCTGAGTCGAATGGGCGGGGTTGGAATGAGCAGGAGGATTCACAGAGACTGTGGGGGGCACAGGGCTAGGTGTCATGTTGATAGACTGAGGACTGTTCATTCCCATGGGGCTGATTGTTCGAACAGGCGCTTCGTTCTGCGGTTTCAGACCCTGAGACTGGGCCTGAGTCTTGTCCTGCATGTCTCCCTTCAACAGACCTCCTCCAATCATGCTCATGGCCTCAGTGGCCCACCATCGGTCAGAGTACATGTCTAGAATGCTGCAAACGTCCGGGAAAGGCATGGGTCTGTCGTGGAAGAGTCTCACAAGCACAATGAACGCCAGCTGCATGGAGAACGGCACGATTGGCAGGCCGGGAAGCGAGCCTGAAAAGTTTTTGGCGAAATGGAGAATCTGAGACGCGCTTCTGAGCACCGTTTGGAACTCGGATCCGTTACCAAAGTGCAAAGGAGCGGTTCTGCCGTTCTTGCTGAACGTCAGGGCAAGAGCAATGGGTGTAGACATGTTGCCAAAGGCTCCGTAGACTGTTGAAGTGGAAATGGTGATTGTTTGGGGGTAGGACAGGAGCAGAAGAGTGTGGCTGACCAGCTGTAGAAACGGCGAATCTGAATCGAGAGGCTGCAGTTTGTGTCTGACAATGTCCAGGGCCGTCACCGATTTCATGGAGACGTCCGAGTTGCGTCCTCTGTAGAGATTCATGATAGTTTCGTGGCCCTCCAGAATCGACACCAGCCGCGAAAGCTGCGAATTGTCGTCCAATTTCGAAACTTCCACGTCTCGAGAGTCAATGATGACTGGACGGGCGTTGATCAGGCTGTTCAGTCTGTCCAAACACCAAATGGACCACCATAGTTGCTGCAGAGACGTTTTATTAATGAACGGTCTGTCGTGGTGGATACCGAGCGAAATGGAGTAGTGGATGGCGTGTTGCAGGTCTGAGCAGCCCTGTTCGGCTCCATCGGGCCCCTCGGCGTGCAGAGAGATCAACGCGTAGACTCTTACGAGGGTCAATCGGTCCTGTTCGACTTCTGCAAACAGAAGAGCTCTGATTTTGGACGCTGTGGACGCCGCAAACTGGCGCAGATTCTGGATATAGGTCTGGGCCTGCGAGTGTCGACTGGCTGCGAGCAGGACAGCATGCATCAGAAGAGTGGGCGCTTGTCCTTGACGGTGCAGGTTGAGAAACTGCTGCTTGTCCACTAGTGGCAGACAGGTGTCCATGTGTTCAAAGTAAATGTCCACCAGTCCGTCTCTGATGTGCTTGAGGGGCATTGAGAAGGCGTTTATCGACGACAGGTACGCGTACAGATGGGGGTTCAGCTGGGGAGTGCTTTTCTTCACCCACACGGGATCGTCTTCCTTGGCAGAAGGAGAGGCAGGGGTGGCTCCCACGGCTCTTCTGACGGTGGGAGAGAGATGCGATTGGGGCCGTCGGTCCGCCGAGGCCCGCGACATGCTCCGATTGGTGTTGTGGAACAGCGTGAACCGTTGAGCTGGTCTTCCTCGTTCGTCGTCAGAAGGGTGGTTTTGGTTTTGGTTTTGAATCGGCTGATTCTGCGATTGCGACACGGGCTGACTCTGGTTGTGAACAGGCTGACTCTGGTTGTGAACAGGCTGCTGACCCTGATTCACGCCAAAGTTGTTGTAGGCCTGGAAGGACCCCAGACCTCCCAGAATCGAAGTTCCCCCTCCCCCGCCGTCAAACTCGTTCTTCACCTCTTCGGGCTCCTGGTACATGACCATGTTGATCGGGGGATCCTTCTTGACCTGCTCGTGGGCCTTCTGAGCCGCCTCCTCCAGAGAACACTCCAATCCGGCCTGCAGACACGGATCGCACTTGTCACTCTCGTTACTGGTTTCACAGCGCTTTCGCCGCCGCTTGCACTGGTCACAGGCCTTGTGGGCGCGTTTGCGGGCCCGGTACGAGTCGTTTTTCGCCGGAAACACGTGTGTCGAAACCATGTTCTTCATCGTGGGCTGAAAAAGTCGCTGTCCCTGGCAAGAGTGCAAACTGCTTGGGCCAACTCTGTATGCGTGTCCTGTGCTGAGGTAATTTGAAAATTCAGTTGGGAGTGCAGGTGAGTGGTGAATCTGGACTTTGATGGACTTTGGGCGACGATGTAGACACGGGGCTACTGCTGGGAAAAGAAACGTGCTTAGTAGTCGTGGTTATGTAATCACCCCCAGTATTCACCTACTATGGTTCTCTCTCACCAAATCGCCTTTTTACCACCCTCTTTCACCCCCTCCCACCACTCGATACACTTTTATCGCGAGGCTATACTCCTGATACGAAAACGCAGAGTGCCAATCATTGAATTTAAATTGAGATAGCGAGGAAAAGATGCTGAATGGAGAAGGCAGTGGATGGACGGGCGAGCTCTGGAGCTGCTACTTGCGACTAAATGGGTCACGTGACCCCCGGGCCGCCGTCTCTTCCGCCGGATAGGCCGCGGCTGTCACCGTTCTGTCAAGCGATCTACACTGTGGCGCGTGGACGTCCATAAATGAAAGCCGACTTTCAGAGGCAGACGTCGGATGTCAAAAACAATGACAGCAGAAGGGCAGGTATTTATATTCAGGGAGGTGTCACCCGCGACACTGACGTGCTAGTGATTACTCGCTCTGTAGTCGAAAAATTACCCCACAATACTCGCTGAGACAGAAAGCCGTTTGTTGAGGGGCAGAAAAAAAAAGACACTTCAATAAATGTAGAATTCAATTAACGAGAAAATACGACAAGAGTTAACTGATTAGTATACAGGTGTGTGTGTGAGTTATAGGTGGTGTGCTATAGGGAGTAGAGAGTCTGGCACTTTTTCTGTGTTCAGTGCTCACTACAAGTACAAGACTTGTTTTTAGATAGTTGGGAACTAGTTGGGTGAAAAAGTGACCCGGGACGGGTTTTGGGGGTTTCCCGTGGTGGTAGAGGTACGAGAGTGGTATTAAAATGGAGCCTAAGAGCTGGGCTTTCATATGACGTACTCCAAACTACCATACCTCTACTGGTTGAAGTGCAACATTGATGTTATAGCCTTCCGACTTTCATGTTTTTAGTTAGGTTTGGTTGACGTAATCAGCCACCTCCATGCCACGGACAAATATTAACATAATACGAACAAATACCAATCCCCGCTGACGGACACTTCTAGGAACCACGATACTTCCCCTACAAACCCCATCCACTCGCACCGCAACTCAGACCTCCACCTTACACCCCTCCATCCACTCCTTGCACCCTTGTCTGGAGCCGTGTGCCAAGCTGGAATCAGCAACCTGGTGCGCATACGAGTTTCAGCCTTGCGGTGGAATACGTCGTAGCGCAGTGCGTGTGAGCGGTGCGGGAGTCGCAACAGGCAGCCGTTTGGCAGCCGTTTTCGCCAGACGGATCTGGCCGCCGTTTTCGGTAACAATGCACTGTGTTCTGTATGTATTACAGTCGTATTTACTACAGGTAATGAAAGTGGTGCTGTTTAAAGTGGTGGTGTTTAGAGTGGGTGTTTTACTGGTGATTTACTGATGATATATCTCACTGATCATGTTTAGGAGTTGAGGGTAGAATCATAACAGACCACTATGATGGCACGGTCGTATCCACCCCTAGTCACTATCAATATGGCCTGAGCTATACATGGACAAGGATATGGTGCCCACACGCGACTCCTCTCCTGGTTGTTTTTTTCAACCCCTTCTTGTCCCCTTATCCTTGTCGTCATGTCACACTGGTGGACCGTTATATCCGCGTGGGCCAATATTCTTGGCCCTGTTGGGTGACATTTGGCCGTATTTTTTGGCTAGATTCTTTTAGCCCACGCTTGATTGTTTGCTTCTTTATTATCTCCTTGTCTGCGATACAACGGCGGATTGTTCACATTCTCATGTGCAGGCAACAAAGCTCCGTATCCGGCAGACACTAGCCGTTTTACTAGTCGGCAATAGTTGCCCAGCAGGCGGATGGCACAATTCGTATCTGATCTCCATCACAATTCCGTACTTGATCGCCACTCCTTCGATTATCAATCCCTGACAAACATGTTACCCAGAATAGAGTGTTTGTTTCGTTACATACGGTATGGAGATCTTCAAGGGCTAATCTAAACGTATACTGTAGCAAGAAAGACAGTGTTTGAGCCCCACTGAGGGTCCTGAACTAGTCCGTACAAGTATCTGAATGGGTCTGAATACGTCCTAGCCAAATAGGAAGAGTTCAAACTACTCAAAGGCGATCGAAACCGCTTCGAATACGTCCAAATAGTTCCGTCTTCGTCCACAAACGTCCACAAACGTCTACAGGTAGCCAAATAATTGCTCTTCTCTCTGGTGGCTCAAAATACCTCCTCCAATGATACGGGGTCCGTCACTCTGCCCATATTTTTGCTGCTGAACCGTTCCTGAGCCCATAATACGTCTCTCATTAGTCTCAACCAGGAGGCTACGGAGTAGGAGGTGGAATCGAATAGACCGTATAGAGAGAAAGATGTTTGAATCTGTTCAGCGAGTATCTTCAGATTCACTCCAGATGCACTAGCTAGAAGGTACAAGTACAAGTATACAAGATGTGGAGTTATCTACAGATTCAAGCAGATTACACAGCTCTTTCTAGTAGCAATAGTTGTTCATCTCATCATCTTGTTGTAACCTCTACCTTCCAGTATGAGTATCAACATGACTCCTTATACATGATGTCCAAGACTTGAACCTCGTACTCGTAGTGAACATGAGGTTCATCTATAACACTTGCCCCCACACCACTATCTACTCTCCATTTGTTACCGTGAAATAAAATCTATTCTATTGTCTAATGTACATATAAATAAGCGGCTGCCTAATCCTCCTCCTTCATACAGGTTCCGGATAAAGGCAGCTCGATGCATCGGATTTCGCACACCACCTCGGGCTTGACGGCCGAGGTGTTGAGGCCTCCAAAAAAGTAAAGTCGGCCGTCGCAGAAGGCCGTGGTGTGGTGCGACAGGCCCTTGAGAAGCACGCCGTAGTAGCACGACCGGATCATGACGCCCGTGGACAGCGAAAAGACCCACATGTCCGTCACCTGGCCGTCGCCGTTGTCGCCTCCCAGAATGTAGACCCACTTGCCGCCGTTCATAATCTTGTGTCCGTATCGGCCCAGCGACACTCGCATGCCCTGGCCGGTGAACTTGTTGTAGATGTAGACGGGGACGGGGGCCCAGGTGGCTTTGTCGGGGTAGAACCGGGTCATTTGAGAGCACACGGTTCCGTCCTCGAAACGGCCGCCGTAGAAGAGGAAGTAGCCCTCTCGCTCGCAGAAGCAGCCGTCATGGTAAGCCGCCGGAGGATGGGCTTCCTCGGGGTTCTGGAACACCACCTCGGACCACTGGTTGGAGATGGTGTCAAACTTCCACATGTCCTTGAAGTTTTCGCCGGTGAACGGGTTGTGGCCGCCATGGACGTAAAAGTAGTTGCCTCGGTTGATGGTCACGTGGCCCTGTCGAGGGGCGGGCCGCACGTCCTGGGCTCCATCGGCCACCTTTCGGAACAGATGCGTTCGGGTGTTGAACAGAAAGGCGTCGTTGAAGCACTGGGTGTTGTCGCCGCCTCCAAAGTAGAAAATGTCGACTCCGCCAGCTCGTTTGGGCACGCCGGGAACCGGGGTAATGTACTTGATGGTTCCCGAGTGGAATTTTCGAGGCGAAGGGACAACCCGAGAAGGAGTCTTGGGGTCCACGGAGTCGGACGACTTGGGATCGACAGCTACAGACCGTCTTCGGTAGGCCGCTCGGGGCACCGTTCTCTGAACAGGCGCCTTGGCGCTTCGGTCAATCTTCTTGAGCGTGTGGGCGTCGGTGTTGAAGCAGTACATGTCGTTGGTGCACTCGGATCCGTTGGTTCCTCCAAACGAAAAGATCTTGGCGCCGACAGTGGTGCTGGAGTGGCCGTAGACCTGAGGGGGGACGTCAGAGCCGTAGATGCGGGGGTGGTACGAGTACGGAACCATAGGGGGGATGCAGGGTTCCAGCAGCTCGTTTCCTTGGGTGGGCGACTCTGGTTGGGTATCAATGGCCGTGGCGGAGGGAGCTCGTGCCAGCGACGTGGCGAGTTCCGACAGCTGCTGGGGTCGGGGGAAAGATGCAAAAGAGGTGGACACAGAGGCAGGGCGAGAGGGGGGGTCCACGGACGCCGTGTCGGACGACTTGGAGTCGCTGGGCAGTGGCGGGAGGCTCTGCTTGTAGTACTGGTGATTGTTGGGGGACACCGACGTCGATGAGGTGACGGAGGTGTGTCGCGTGAGGGGGTGCGAGTAGAGGGAGTTTGCGTCTTCTGCGGAGGACACAGAGCGCGAACCCATGCTGTTGGTGCGAGAGCCGGCGGGTTTGGTGCCCAGCTTCTTCTCAGAGGGGGGAGAAGGGGGTCGCACGGCCTCGTCCTTGTTGACGTAGGACACGTCGTAGAAGCTCCATTCCTTGAGCGGCGCCACACATCCCAGCTCGTCTCCGGGGCACTGGGGCGACTCGGTGTCTGTGTCGAGCTTGGGGTACGGTCGGATGGGCGAGGTGCGTGTCATGAGGTACTGGGTGGACACAAAGTTGTTGGAAAACTGGTGGGATGTCGATGGCGGGTCCGGAATCTCGGCCACCGCCGCGTGTCGAGGCCGGTACTCTGTTATTCGTTTGACCAGGGCCATTGGTTGTTGTGTAGTGGGTGGTGTGGTGGGTGGTGTAGCTAGGTAGTGTTGGGTCGGTTGTAGTTGTTCTTGCGTAGTTCCTTGTCTTGTTCCTGAGGTGTTGCTTGGTTCCTGTCGTTCTCGGTCGATATTTCCTCTCTATCGTGCAGAACTGTCGCGTAGTCAAAGGTCGTAGGGGTCGTAAGGGGATGAAGGAGAATAAAAGTCGGAGGTTTTAGCTGGGGTTTTCGTTTCTAGATGGTGGTGCTAATAGAGTTGACCGCCTTACTTTTGGGTTTGTTTGTATTTAGGAGACAAGTAGGGGTTGAAGGGGCGAAAATAGTGGTCCAAAATGGATGGTAAGGGTGTGGAAAGATGCGCCTGGTCCCAGTGAACATTTTCCGACGTTTTTTTCAGCTTCGTGTCACGCAAAATCCGCCGTTAACTCCCCCTTCACCGTTTCGTTCAAAGTTCAACCGTTGTGTGAGAGCCAAATGCAAGCTAAAAACCAATATGTGCCTTTTGTGACAGCATGCAGAGGTTAATTTCAACTGTCGGTCTAAACCGAAATAGTCGACCTGGATCAGCTTGTCCGAGCTAGCCAAACGCAAAGTGAGCAAGCGAAAAGTGGAGCTGGAGCCTAAGCCAAAAAAGACGACGGAGAGCAAAATAAAAGAAAACGGAAAACCAACGCAATATTAAAAGCCGAGAAAGAGAGATGAGACGAGAAAACGAGGGTCATCAAAAAAGGTGGGTAAGACGAGGGCGGACAAATGAGTGTGTGTGTGCTCTGACTGCACCACGAAGCCGTGCTCCTCTTCCTGACACATCCCTGCTGTAGGCACCCCACAATGCGTTCTGCTGTTTTTTTCCTTTTTTTTTTTTTTTTAGCACAAGACGGAAACCCGTTCAAATCTCGTTCTCGTTCCTTTCCCCACAAGCGGTGGCCGAAACGGCGGTGCATGTGTTTTTGCGCACGTTGCCACACATGACACATGATTTATTTTTACAGAGTCTCGAGACGCTGTGGAGCACGAGTCAGTTTTTATCGGGTATTTTGAGCTGGAAAGAAAATGCCAACGCGCGACGAATATCGACTCGCCCGTCGGTTGGCCCCATTTTGTATTTCGCCCCTCTCTCCCCATCCGCAGTGTCTCAGCCTAGGCGGGACATCATCTCCGATACAAAGAAAGGGAGGCAAGAAGGCAGGAAGGGTGTGTCTTTTTTTCTAAAATTCATTTTTTCATTCATTTTTTTGTTTTCCGTTTTTTCGTAGGCTCCCTTTCAGAGATTGGCGGAATGCTATTTACTGCACTACGGAGTACGAGCACCGGTACACACACTCGTAGAGGTTGCACAAGTGTACACACAGTCTCAAAGTTGTAGAGGTGGACGGAAAAAAAACGATTACAAGCCACTTTTCGGTTCCACGGTAACTGAGCGTTTGTTTACACGTTTCTCACCGCTTTTCATAATATCCAGGCTACCGGTACTTGTGCTTGAAAGTTGAATCAGCCGGGCCGAAGTGTGTTGAAAAGAAGGGTGGAAAACCACACCCCACGGAACAGCGCGGCGATACCCACAGAATCTGACCAAGACGGCCCACTGCGATGCGCTTCCTGTCGCGTATTATCGCCACTTGCACCACTTTCGCTCGTACTTTGCCCCATTCATCTTGGCCCATTCTCTTTAGCTCATGGGTAGGCTTATTGCGTTCTAAATTTCAACGGTTTCGGCTCAAGCGGCGTCTCACTCTTAAGAGCCGAAATGAAGTATCCGAGGATAACTACGGGTGATACGAGTAATGACTTGTAACGAGAGTATCGCATCGTAGTATGGCAAAATGCTGACTTGTTGTGAAGGCCACAGCAACCATCGCATTAACCATCTTCCTTCCTGTCACCCACCAAATACCACCTTGCTGAAAAACCCCTACATGCTCGTATTCTCCCACCCACTCCTCACGTCCACCCCTGCGATACATCAGTAACCGGTGTGCGCTACGAGCCGGCTAGGAGCCAAGTAGACCGTTTGCTAGTGGCGGGGAGCGGTTCCCGATGATATCGGGCACCCAGTCTAGCGATATCGCACGCATCGGAGATATAGCACCACTACAAGTATCGTCTATAGTGTGCGATACTGTACCAATATAAGCTATAACCGATACCCACCTCAAATATCACCCGTTATCGGAGGTACCCCTCTACAAGTACAAGTACAAGTACACATGACTCAGATGACTCGTCTGTGCCTCTCCTTGTCTCCTGGCGTGTGCTACGGCTTGTTTCATATCCCCCGTTTGTGCTTGTGTCTCTTCGTTCCACGCTTGCTCTCTATCCCCACCCTGTGCAGATTGCTGCCGCTTTTGTCGACGAGCAGGACCAAGATTTTTTACCATTTTTTACGAGGTAGTAGCAGCCTTACGGCGACTGGGGGGGGGAGTGATAACTCGCGCTAGCCTGGTTTTCGACCAGATTTTCCCGATTGACGTCTTGGCATCGGAGTGATGCCATTCCATGGGCTCTTCTGTACAAGTACAGTAGTGTCAACAAACAGGCTAGTAGACACTCTAACTACTGCTTAAAACACTAACGCAGCTCAAACTACTGCACAGGAGCTAAACGTCGGTGGGGTAGCTAGGACTGCGATTACTCAAGAGAATTAACGCTGGTGTCTTAGTGTCCGTTTTTGGTCACGTGACCCGCTTTTTTTATCCTTCCACGATTACTAATACAAGTACTTGTACAAGTACGTCCTTCGTTCCCCACCCCGCTTTACCTGTCGGACCGTTGAACGGCACTCTAACCGGAGGTTGAAAAAGCCGGTTTCGCCGAGGTCAAGAAGACGCAAAAAGGACCGTCTTTCCCGCGGAAAAACAGGTGCTTGTGGGACGGTATAAGATGGCCGTGGACCTCTGTAGCCGCCCTGTAACCGCCGTTATCAGCCTGTCCCTACTGGTACTTACCCTACCTCTGGCACCTGTACTGAGTCAAGTTCCTGGTGGCAACCTAGACCCAAGAGAAAGTGTGCGACAAGCTCAGACTTGACGTCGTATTTTGACAAAGAGGTGCGTCAAACCTTGGGCTGAGGTGCGAAACAAGCTTGTGACGTGGATTTCTTTGCCCTTTTGCCTCCACACCGCCAGCTGTCTGTTTGGTCGTTGGTGCGGCGAAACATGCACTTTTTCGGAAATCTAAACAGAGACGGTAGATAGGTCAAAAGGTGGTCATAAAGGTGAGCATTTTACGCAGCTGCCTGGGCTGTAGGAATGCTGCCAGATTGGAAGATAAGCTGGTTATCAGTAAGACGAGTACGAGTACAATACAGTATCCGTACTTACATTCTCGTCCAGTTGCACCTCTCGTCTGGACCCACTGCATGTGTTTATGACGTACATACAGGATCGAACCGCTGACTCGTGATTTCTCCGTTGGATTCACTCTCAGCTGATTCGCGTAATCGATGCTCTCAGCGATGCGATGACCTCGATATCTCAACTCTCGTCCCCTCTTCTAGCCCCCATGACGATGACCTACGTTGACAGTGCACAGGGTGAAACAGGTCCAGATAATATTGGCTCTTTTTTCCTAGGCCAAACCCTAACGCTCGTATTTTACACAGCCCCCTTGCAAGAGAGAGAAGATGAAAGAGGCCTGCACCTCTGGCAGTTATGAAACGTGAAAATGGCTAAAAAAGGGAAATCGGCGTTTGCAACTGCCGATGTGGATGTTTGCGAAATGGCGGCTTTCGCGGATGACCCACGCTCTACAAGTAGCTACATATGCTAGCGGGAAATACGCAGTAGCTCAAATACCGTGCTTGCATTTAGCCCTCTCTAACACCCCTTGGGTTATCTGTCTCAGTCTCGTCTCAGGTCAAGAGTCAAGATCGTCAACTGGGGGATATGACGATGAGCAGATGTGCATGTGGAGAAATGGAGGAGAGATGGACCTCATCTTGTGTGTCGGTTTGGAGCGCGAATCGCATTCGTTTTTCTCTTTTCTTTTTCAGGAAATACTTTTAAACCACCCCCTACTCACAAGACACTAACGTCTCACGTACCAGCACCATAACGTCACGTGTGGCAATACCGTCGACTGTACTACCACGATCTACGCCCCTAGAGCCGATCTCGCAGACACGTCACTCTCCGCCCTTGCAGTTGCTGAGTGCTGGGGTGTGACGATCACCGGGATCTCCGTGTGTGAAAGAGAACAAACTGGCACAAACAGCACAAATGAGGCGTCCATAGTGTACGTACGTGAAACGAAAAGGGAGAGCCAGATGGAACGTCCTCTTTGCACTCCTGGCATCATCTGATATTGACCCTGAACACATGTCGCCAAAGCCAAACCATGTGTCTATGAGAGCGTTGAATGTTGTTGTTATGCTAAACGGGTGGGCGGGTATACACGAGGCTGTGTGGAATGAGTTTCTTTCATTCCAGGTGCTACCTCATGCGGTGACATCTGAACCAGCGGAACTTCAAACCACTGTATCCCTGGCTCGTACTCGTGGCCCACACCATACCCACAAGACCTTCTGTTCACAGTACTGGTAACCACCACCCGCAACCACCACCGTGAGGTATTAACGTCTACTTGCCGCTGGTGGCGTCCAGTAGTTCCGAATCGCGAGGTAGAGCCACTTTAGCTCCCGCGTTTGCTCGGCGTTATAGCCAGATGGAAGCTATAGTTGAACCAACGGCTATTGTGGGCGTTCCAGACCAGGTTCCACCTCAAACCCCAGAGCTCCGCGCGGCTTGCCTCCACCTTGGAGAGCCCTCCTCCACCGGAAGGCACAGGCATTTCCGTCTTCACGTCACAACGGCGCATCTCAACTCTGAACAGGTATAGCTCAGGGATAGACACAACCCAGACTGCCGTGCCAAGCGGAAATCAGGCGATTGGGACCACAGAGAAGCAAGCGTACAGTTTGGGCCACAGAAGCCCAGACTCCCCCAGAACCTGTATCGGTCTCAAAGTTGAGGTTTGCACTCTGATCTGCCGCTTGCTATGTCTCACATGGACCGTTGCACTCTGTCCCTCAAGCCCCCGTATAGAATCCGGGGTCATGTGCTTGAACTATTGTCACATCTGGACCTGACGTCACGGGCTTCAGACAGCAATCAACTGTCCAGGGCCTGCAGACCGCTGGAAAACCGCAGTCTGGCTCGCTGCACGGATTGACAACGCAGCGTAGCATTTCAACGGCCGCTGCTCAGGTTCGCATTCGCTTAACTTTGCTCGGCCAGCTTCAGCTTGCTTTTTCCTGGCCCGTTGGTGCATTGCTTTGCCTTGCTTGCCCAAAAATCCTACGATAAGCAGGCCATCTGCTGTTGTCAGGGAAGACAGACTAAGACATCATGTGGAGCAAAGGGTGTTAAAGGGGGACTTTAACAAGGTGTAGAGAAGGGTTAAGGATGTGTTTGGGAAGGTCTCACCTGCCGTTAAAGCTCACTAGCCGTTAAGTGCCTGCTTCTGTAGTGTATCTACGCTATGGTAACTAAACTGCAGTATCTACCGGTATTCGTTCGAAAGTGCTCAGTTGCTACCTGTACCCTCAAAGTCATCGCTCGTCTGATATTGGGCCATAACTGCACGCCAGCAAGTCTACAGCGGTTCTTAAACGGCGGTTCTTTTTAGGAAAAAGCACCGAGACGTTGTATGGCGTGACCGTTGAAGTATGGGGGTTGGAAGGAAGGTGACGGTGTAACGGTAGCACACGAACATATCTGTCTGTTGCGTTTCAGGCCACTAATGAGCAATCTAGGGAGGTTGAGTGTCGTGTGGTGTCTCAAGTAGTCTAGTTGGTATTTGTAAGTACAACATTAGAGTAGGGGAAAGCACAATTTTGGAGGAACCTGGCCGTCCTGGCTTGCCTCATTTCGAGTAACACGACCCTCCAGACTTGCCTCGATACTCTGGATATTTTTCGACATTGTTTTGGTATTTTCCGCAATCATTTTTGAACCTCTTGTGCTTCCCTAGACAGTCTCCCCTATTAACGTACTTAGCCCTGCCAAGTAAACTACTTACCAATCATCCATAGCAACGCAGCCCTTCAAGAGCAACCAAACCGTTCTCAGACACCTGCACCTTCCTAAACAGTCTCTCTTCGGCCTGCCTTGGTTTCTAATCCGCTTTAACGCCTCTTTATTCACGCTTCACTGACACACTCCCGCTGGCATTATATTCCGCATTGGGAAGTTGGTGATGAGACGTTGCGTTTGATGGTCTATATACCCGCAATTTATTAGCCGCAAGGCGGAAGTGAGACAAGAGGACGGAAGATGGGAGCAAGTCATGTGATCAGGAGAGAAGGTGGAAATACCAGTGCCACTGGCTGACTAATGACTCATAAATAAAAACCAACAAACACTACCGGTACTTGGCTTACTTGTTCACTATCTCCCATTTCTGACTCGTCTATTTACTGTACATGTGCTCGTATGCCACAGCCCTTGTCTAGTATCTCGAACAAGGAGGACCGTTGGAAGGTAGCGAACACGAGATGAGGTCAATTGACACGAGCGTGGCGAATTGAGGCGACGTGCTGAGTCAGCAACAAAACGACGGCCACCAGCTCCCGCCAATCGCCGTTCTCAAACGCCACTATCAGCCATCCACACACAGCTCGTAATGTCGCCACGCTCACATAAGACATGCACTTGGAAAGCTAAGATTGGATGCGGTGGAGAGCCGAGGGACGTCAAATGGAGCACAGGAGGCGGGAAAAGAAGGGAAAAAATGCACAGAAATGCAATCACGTGACCAATCTCCAGAATTGCACGTTTTCCCGCCTCAAACCCCCCCATTTGACCCCTCTTATTGACACCTCTTCGCCTCCCCCCCCCAGTACCTTATTTAGCCTATCTGGGAGAAGGGCCAATAATTTATGTTCAACTAAGAGTAAGTTGTGAAAATTTTTCTCAGTAGAAAACAGTGGAGAGTGACTGGGTGAGAGGGGGGCCGTAGAAACGGGATTTAGAGGTGCGGAATTCATCGCGTCACGTGACTCACCCACCTGCATGTATTTCCCCCCCTCTGGGTCTTCTGATTCCCCCCTATTCTCCTATCTCAAGTGCACCCTGTCCAAGCCTCCTAAAACTTAATAGTCTACTCATACCCCATATTCCGAGTCTACACCTGCATCAGTTCGAAACCAGAGCGTGGAGGGCACAATAATCAGGAACACACGAGATTACGACACGAGCAAACGACCATCTGACCCAAGTGACACATACACGGCAGACAAGCGACACAAACAGACCCCCCTGCGACAAGCACTCTTACTTGTACGGATACACAATCAACTAGTCGTGAACTACATTTTGTGATAGTTAGCGACACAAGTAGACAACGACACAGAACGACACACACAAACAAGTCACACTTCTGACACACACTTCCGACACACACATCATCGCCATGTCCTCATTCTCAGCATCTTCGGTGTCCAAACGAGGATCTGTGGTGCCCCCGCTGGCGGAAGACCCCGCGTTTGTGGACTCCTGTGACGTGCTCATCTGTGGCACGGGCATCGTGGAGTCGATTCTGGCCGCGGCGCTCGCGTGGCAGGGCTCCAACGTGGCCCACCTGGACCGCAACTCCATCTACGGCGACTCGTCAGCCGTGCTGAACCTCGACGAGCTGCCCCGATGGGTGGACGAGGTCAACTACGAGTCGGCCGTCTTCTCCAACGCCAAGCTGTACCAGCCGCGGCCGCTGGACTCCAAAAAGTACTTTGTGGACCTCACCCCACGGGTGCTGTTTGCCAAGTCGGACATGCTCCAGCTGCTGCTCAAAAGCCGCGTCTACAAGTACCTGGAGTTCCGGTCGCTGACAAACTTCCACACGTACGAAAACGACAGCTTCGAAAAGGTGCCGGCGTCCAAACAGGACATTTTCACGTCGCAGCAAATGTCCCCGGTCGTCAAGCGCCAGCTCATGAAGTTCATCAAGTTCACCGTCGAGTGGGAACGCCTCTACAACATCTGGGGGCCCTACCGCGACAAGCCCGTGGTCGAGTTCATGACCAAGGAGTTCCAGCTGGAACAGACACAGATCGACGAGCTCGTCCAGTCCATCGGCCTGTGTTCCTCCAACGACGTGGCCACCCCCGTGGCTCTTCACCGTATCAAACGGTACCTCGTCTCTCTCGAGACCTACGGCGCCTTCCCCGTGGTGTACTCCATGTACGGCTCTGCGTCGGAGCTGTCGCAGGGCTTCTGCCGGTCTGCGGCCGTGGGAGGAGCCGTCTACAAGCTCAATGCGACGCTGACGGGGCTGGACGTGGACTCCAAGACGGCCATCTTCAACGACGGCTCCAAGGTGCGGTGGACGGAGAAGCTGGTGGTCTCCGAGGCGCAGATCACCGAGCAGGTGCGTGCCAAGATCCCCTCGTCCAACCCGGAGTACGAGATCAACCACCTGACGGTCATTGTCAACATGGACTGCAAGGAGTGGTTTGCCGAGGGCGAGGACGCGGCCATCATCGTGTTCCCCGTGGGCTCCCTGTCTTCGGGCAACACCAAGACCGTGCAGGCCATCTGCTACGGCGCGGAATCTGGCCAGGTGCCCCCCGGTCAGTGTATCTGGTACCTGTCCACCGTGCAAAAGGGAGCCGCTGGCCAGAAGGATCTCGAGGAGGCGCTGTCGAAGATGGAGGCGTCGATTCTGCGGGAGTCGACCGAGGACTTCGAGTTCCAGGTGGACCAGTCGGACGTGATTTTCACGCCGTCCGGCGACCCCGTGCTCTCTTCGGTCAAGCTCGGCAAGTCGATGAAGGACTTTGTGCCCGAGAAGAAGCTGACGTATCTGATCAAGCTGTCGTACAACCAGAAGACGTCGATTCCGCCGCTGGAGGAGAGTATCAAGGACGTGGCCAAGACGGAGGGAGACGAGCCGCCCGTGATTGTCACGTCCGGCGCACCGACGGAAATCACGTACGACGGCATTGTGGAGCAGGTCAAGAAGATCTATGCGCAGATTGTCGGTTCCGACGACGATTTCTTCGACGTGGACTTTGAGGACGACGAGGAGGACGAGCTGACGGGCATGGCCAAGCAGAGCAAGAAGCAGGACGACGACGACCATGTGCCCGACTTTGGAGACGATATGGAGTTGTAGGGGACGAGACCAGGAAACCAGGAGGAAACAAGGAGGTGCACATTGGATATACGATATAGATATTTATAGGGCTGTGCGCAAGTGCAGTTCTGCTCAACAAGTTAAGCTAGAAAAGTGACAGTGTAGGAGTGTACAGTAGCTACTTGTAGTGTGGTATTATTTGACTGTGGCTGCTCGTAAGAATGCTTCATATGGTTAACGTTAGAGATGAGACATTGTTGAAAAAAAATACACTTGACAAACAGAAATTAATAATAGCAGTTCTTGTACCGTGTCCATTATTAAACGTTAGTATTAATGTACATGTTAGTATATATCTGTTTCCGTTAATCGACGCTAACTTCAAACATTTCCATCTCGACTTCGCCTTCCGAATGGAGTAGAGGGTCTGAGGAGATCATGGGGTCTGACGAAAGAGCTACATCTGAAACTAGAATGTCAGATTGAGGTTCAGGTTCCAGGGTCTGTTCTGGTTGTTCAACAAACTCTTCCATAGACACAGTCTGAGGGATGTTTTCTTGAGGCGCTTTGTTCTCCTTGTCTTCATCAGGGTCAAGTTCTGAAGGAGGGTCAGGAGGAGGTGATAGAGAGGGTGGCGAAGGAGAAGGGATGGGTTCTTGTAGTTGTGATTCAGCTTGCGGTTCAGCTTGTGACACAGGTTCTTGTGGTTGAGCTTCTTCCTGTTCCTGTTCTTGAGGTTCTTCAAGCTGTTGGACTTGTTCAACCTCTTGTTCGCCTTCCTTCTGCACCTCTTCTCCAACCTGTTGTGTTTCCTTCTTTTCATGATGTTCCTGCTCACCCTCGGTTTCCCCGTTTTCCTTCCCTCTCTTGGCAAACTCTGCAGCTAGAGACACCTGCTCATCATCCAGACCGGACCACAATCCTGCCTTTAATATAGCCTGATTCGTCACTGTATCCAGGTAATGGTCACGTGCCGACGCTGGCAAATTAACACGATCAATTCTCCTTCTTTTGGCGGCATGAACTTGGGGTTCAAGACCTTTTGTAGAGTTCACCAGAAACTGGACACTTTCAGCCAAGGGAACCACGTCTCTGTACAACCTGCTTGTTTCCGAGCTCCGGTCTGTCAAAAACGAAAAGCTGGACCCACATCTGTCCACCGTGGCTTCTATTCTCTTGAGTCTATTCAGCTCCAGCTTGAGTCTCTGTTGTTGTCTCATCAGACTCTCTTCTCCTCCAAAAAGATCGTGTTCTAGGCGAGCAATCTCTCTATCGAGCTCTGCGTCCTCATTGACCTTGCTGACGCTCTTGGCATCGAACGTGTGGTGCTCTAGCTTGAACCACCCGCCCTCCACGAGCTCCGAAGGCACATTGAACACGTTTCTCAGTGCGTCCAGTTCAAACAGATCAAACTTCTCGTCGACCTTGGTTTCCAACAGCGTTTCCATCTTGGCGGTGCCGATTTCAATCTCCTTGGTCGTGGGCAGCTCGGCCACGCGTTGCTGGTAGTCTGACGCGTCTCTCGCCGTTTGTTCGATTTTTTGAAGATGTCGGGCCTGCCGGGTCTTCAAAAAGTCCTCCATGGCGTCAGTCACGGTGTACAGCACCTGGTTGACGGCGTTGATGACATCGTCGACCACGGCGATGGGCGCGTAGCCGAAATGCTCCGTCAGAATGCTCGTGGTGCGGATAAACGAGTCGTTCATCGTGGTGGTGAAGACGCGTGGTGGTGATGTGCATAAGGTGTTTTGGGTTGCAGGAAATTAGGAGTGATTAATGGGAATAAATGGGGAAAATGTGGAAAATCGGGAAAAATCGCAAAAAATAATAAATAAAAGAAAACGCTATAATTACCACACAAACCCAGGTCCCCACTTGCCTATCTCATCCAACCACCGCTCAAACCTGTTTCCACAGCTTGCATGGTCTCCACTCTGGAAATGTAGATCTACTTACAAGTAGATTGCACCATAGTTATAGGCTCCAAGTGAATATCTCTAAAAGAAACATTCAACGGTCCAAAGTAGATAAGCTGTAATTACAAGCCACATTCCAACGGTGTCAACCGCGTTACGAATTTGGGTCTTGCATCATTCTTGATTCACACCCCTACACACCTTCTTTTACGCTTACTAAGCAACCCCGAGATGTCTCACTTGTTGAGCTCACGCTCAAAGTCCGGTAAAAACGGTAAAAACGGTAAAAACTCGGCAGTCGGTTTGGCTCGCTTTTTTTTCTTTATTCATTCGCTTATCGCACGGGAAGTTCGCTAATCGCTATACATTTAAGACTTGTTGTGTGGACAAAGGTGGAGCTGCGGTTGTGTGCGGAGTGTCTCAGAGCCACTTTTTGATTAGGTGCAGCGAGTAGTTAATAGCGCCGAAGAAGGGCCGAAACTAGACCCGGGCAAGTCTTTCTTTTTCTTGTCCCGCTTCTTTCAAGCCCGTAGATCGACCCTGGCTGCTTCCAGATACACTTTTTAACGCTCGAGGGCCCTTAGAATTTAATATGGGCAAATAGCAGACAAATGGAATAGGGGTAAGCAGCCATTTAGGGGAGTTCTTTTTTTAATAGGAGCGGGCTATGGACGGAACAATGGCGGCTTGGACCGGAATAAAACCGGATTAACGTCTCTATTTGATTCTACGGTGTCAGTTGAGTTTCAACTTCAGTCTCACTTGAACGCCTCACTCGGTTGATGTTCGTGGTTGTAAACAGACGCACTTCCATATGGGGAAACCGAGATCCGGGGCCCGCACAGATCCGTACGCATCATGGGCCCATGTCTCAGTCCAAGAGATACTGCACTTCCCACATGTGCAGGGCTGTTTCGTCTCACCGAGTCTCACACCCTTGACGAATACGAGACATATTGGTGAAACAAAGGGGATGAGGATACTGTAGATGGAAATGGAACCCACTTGGAAGCACAGAAATGCACTGCGTATGTACAGGCCGCCTGGAGTTTTTCCGACAGGCAGCAGTTGAATGGCAAGCACTGAGTATGGAGACGAGCACTGAGTATGTGTCTTGCTTGTACAGCAACTAAGATGACCTTGATGTCTACTGTAGATTTGATTACTAATACACGAATATCGGAAGAGACCGTTGGTTAAGATCGTCCGATGGCCCGTCCAATGGCCAACGTCTTTCAAATCAACTCGATACAGTTCATCGCCAAGTGTTGGCATGACAAGGCTCATGCTTGGAGAGGTTGATGACAAGACAGTTTTTTCCGTGAGAGTTGTAAACAGTACTTCGGGAGCAACTCCAGGTGAGGGAGCAGCCGTGTTCGTATCCTTGACCGAAGACACAACGCCCGTTTCTATATTTGATCATGTCTCGTGATGTTGAGATTATGTCTCATATTGGAGATGGAATTGTGCATTAAAATACAACACACCCAGGAATCGAACACACAACCACCAAGGTTAGGTCTTCCCAAAACGTACATTTGAGTCACGTGCACCGTCCCAATCGGGAAAACAGTCACACATGCGTTCCCCCAAATAATGAAACTTTTCGACATTATATACTCTCCAACAAGACTGAACAGTTCAGAAATTGTGAGGAAGTCCATTTAAAAATGGTGAGTATCGACGATGAACGAGGAGAACGAATGGGAAACGACTGAGAGGTATTTCGTGAGGTGGAATGAGTTGATCAGAAGATATTCCTGGACCTGTGAAAAAGTGGATCACATCCGATTTACGGAAAAACTCATAACTCGACCAAAACTCGTCAGAAACGCTCCATTCGACTCTTGCAACAAAGCCCAAACGACCGCGAACATTTCGTTTCGCTCCATATCCGCCCATTCTAACCCAGTCTGATTCTGAAGTTATCGCTGAAGTTGAGGTTGCCGCCGCTGCCCCCTCCGGAGGACTTACCCTTGAGGATGCCCTCAAGACCGTCCTGAAGAAGGCCGTCATCAACGACGGTCTCGTCCGAGGTCTGCGAGAGTGCTCCAAGGCCCTCTCTCGACGAGAGGCCGAGCTCTGTGTCCTGTGTGACTCTGTCACCGACGAGTCTTACCTCAAGCTCGTCGAGGCTCTGTGCAACGAGCCCGAGGAGAAGATCCCCCTTGTCAAGGTCCCCGATGCCAAGCAGCTCGGTGAGTGGGCTGGTCTGTGCCAGCTCGACCGAGAGGGTAACGCCCGAAAGGTTGTTGGTGCTTCTTGTGTCGTCATCACCAACTGGGGTGAGGACTCCGAGGCTCGACAGTTCCTCCTCGACTCCATTGCTTCCCAGTAAGTTAGTTGCTTATTAGGATAGTAAGGAAAAAAGCGTAAGCAATAATAAAATGCCACTTGGCTTATTTAACATATCGGGCAATCGTAGTGTTGTATTGTAGTGTTGTATTGTAGTGTCAAGAAAATTTATGTTCGAGATGACCTCTTATTCTACAACTACACTGAACAGAGCTATTGATGGTAGAGTAAACTGACCAGACAAGGAGACTTGCTGAGTGAACATACCTAAGGATGAGCTACGATGAAGATCTGATGATTGACATCTAAAGACAGCCACTATATGAATAATGAGTGAATCATCGCTTTGAGCCTGTTTGGTGATTATTAGTGATCTGGCAGACATGACAGAGAAGAGATAAGAGATCACATAAAATCGAAGCATTGCAATAAGATATTATGAAGAGCTCAAAGGACTGAAACACATGACTAGTTTTGAATTACTTCAATGGCTTGTTCTTTATCTCAATCGTTTATATCAGCCTTACTGTAGTAGGCGGTAGATATCAACTTATGAATATAGAGAAACTCCACTACTTTGAAATGACCACACAACCTAAGCAGTCTCTAGGGAGAAGATGTTTCAACCGTCTTTCGTACTTTTACAAGTACTTCTCTTCAGGTCTTTACTTTGTTACGAAGCACTCTTCGATAGTCCCTCTCAGCTAAGTGTCGCTATACATGATCTTTGGAGATGACTGGCAGAAATCACAGAATGAGGAGCTGACCATATCAACTATTCAGCCCATAGTTAGTAGAAATTGAAGTCTTAGAACTTGTCTGACCTTTGGCAGATCTACTTGGATCTGTACAAGCTACGGGTCCACCTTACAGAGCTATACCACTCTCTGAACCAGAAGAAGCATGATATCCAGCTATAGAATTGGCAATATTACGACAAGATACAAGTAATTTCAGTTCCACAGCACCATTAGTTCAAGTTCGTTGAACTGTTACTTTCAGGTATGAGGTTGTGCTTAGTCACACTACAACGAACTATTGAGACCAAGTCCTTCCAAATGAAGTCATAGGGAGCCATAAAGATGGGGGTACACTACACTAACTCCAATAAATCACATTTCGAAGTCTCTATACTCAACAGTCTCCTATCATCCACACTAGCTTACTCAATACATCTCTGAACCTCATACCGCAACTTGGCTCTGTCAGACGACGCAACCTCACTGAGGCAGCCAAGAGTTCGTTTCCGTAAACAATGGTCATTTACACACCAGCCCTATCCACGTCTTCCACCTCATTGACGTTTCCAAATCTGTCTTCCGTATTCGGTCATGTCAATGAGACGCATGGTATGACGTCACAGCGAACCTCAGCAGAAAGTCTAGAAGGTTGGAAGAAACCTCACGAGATGTTGCTTTGAAGAACACACCTCTCATTGTATCATCTCCCTTTAGACTCTCGGTACCTTTTCTGAAAAGTACATACTTAAACACCTTCATTTCTGCATTGCTCTTCACCATCTACAACTACTACACCGACTACAACTACTACAACAATGCCCTCATACACTCCTTCACCTACTCCTTACTATTACAGGGCCCCCCATTTCCCGCCTCTTGACTATTCCAAGATTCGCCCAGTAAACAAAACCCCTGATCCTTGGTGTGTGATTGCCTAGCTGGATTCGGAAATTAGCGAGTCACTAGTGAAGGATTACTTAGTGAATACTATTAACTGAACTTAAACTAAGTAATGATGTACTTGTAAGCTAAGTAATGTATGTACAAGTACTTGTTAGCTAAGTAAGTATACATAGAACTGAGTAGAGAATGATTCACTTCAAATACAAGTACTTGTACTTTCTGTTACGTTAGATTCAATTAATGTATTACTTGTACCCTCTAATTCGGCTCAATAAAGGGCCCGTCGCACTCCTTCATGTGGTCAACCAGCAGACTTCCAGAATAAGTCCGCTGGTGTTTCTCGCAATAGTAGCTGAAGGCGCTGCGAGAAGGCGTACAGCTGTGTTTGCAGGCTTTGGGGGTCATCGAAAATGCAAAAGTGTGAATTGTGCTCAAAAATCAAGACTCAACACACCTTTATATACTGTCTAAAGATATGGGGCATACTTTCAAGTCCTCATATTGGATCACCAGTTGAGAGGGTGGTTATTGACGAGTCAGGTGAATCTGTGCTTTTGAGGCGTAAAAATGACTAATAGATGCTCAAAAACGACACGTCACCTCGTTGATAGCCCCAATGACGTATCATCACCAGACCTTCACAGGTGGATCTTGTTCAGTGCACTTGAGATGCACGATGATCAAATAAATTTATAGACTTTGGAGAAAATGAGACAGGGAGAGAAAGAGGTGATTTACTGGGAAACATTGTATTGCAAAAAGGTGAGAAGAAGATAAGAAACAGTTATTTAGACATTTCTGATCATATTGATGTAATTTTTACCACTAATTATCATACAAATATAGCCTCTTTTAGGGTTGATATACTTCGTACATGTCAAGGCAAGTGAGTAGAGGGGATTGGTGAATATATGGACTACTTTGTATGACAAGAATGTGAAGTAAAGGCATTGTATTACTATTTGAAAGTTGCTGACTCTATCTATCTATTTCCCATTACTACTTGTCTAACAAAAATTGGCCGTATGGGTGTAGTAATTTCATACCTATTAAGACTGGCTGACGTAATTAAAAAGTCATTTCGTCACGGAATTTGTATGACAAGAAGATGAGATAAAGACTGAATAACACTAAAAAAAGTCCAAGTATTCTATTGATATATTGTTTGCCGTACTCTGTCTTACAAAAATAGCTAGTTCTGAGTATCATCTGTCACGTCTACCGAAACAAACGTAAGAAACCAGAGGCGATACACAGGCTGGTTATGTATGGTAAAAAGATAAAAGAGAAGCCTCAGACAATTGAGAATGTCTCTCTGGCAAAATTCATCCACTTTTTACACCAACTTACCATACAAATTCAGTCAGTAATGGGTACCATCTCTAATAGCTGCCGAAGTTACCTTGAAGCAGACAGGAGGTCATAACAGGCCAAGTTCGTATGACAAAAACTTCCGACAAAAGCTCCATCCTACTAAACCAGTCCCCCTGTTTCAATCTATATTCTTTTCACCACCACTTGCCATACAAATTTAGCCACTTTTGACACCAAATACCACTCAAAACAACCTACACCTCAAGACCTCATTCAAAATTTCATTTCTTCTCTTGGCTACGTCTAGTGTGCACCTCTCTCTATCTACTAACAAAACTCACTGCTCTTACAAGTACACTCTCTCCGGGTATTACTAAAAAGCGTGGATTCCTCCACACTTTTCACCGTTAGTTATATATACACTCTATGCCCTCCTTTTTTTGTGCGGCTCCTGCAGCCAGATTCCCACATCGTTCCTTCCGTCTAATCACTGTCGCTATCGTCGCTTGCAGCCGAGTCGCTATCGTAGCCAATCTTTGTAGCCGCCAGATTCTCCTCCTTCTTCTCCTCCTCCAGGTCGTCCTCCTCGGCCTTCTTCTCGGCAATCTCCTCGATGGGGTCCTCGTCTGTGAATTTCGTCTTCTTTCGCTGGGGCTCCTCGGAAGCAGCTGCGCCTTCTGATGAAGCAGGGTAAGTGTCGGTCAGCGAACCCGACAGGTACACCATGTTGGCGGTATGCACGCTCTTGATGACAAACTCGAGCTTGCCCTCGACCCGTTTTCCACTGCCGTCCGACCAGTAGCCCATGGACTGACGAACTCGGTCCTTCTTGGCGCCACTAGCAGCTCCAGAGCCGCCTTCCGACTCGGCAAAGGGCGTGAACGCCCAGTCCTCGGGAATGTTGGCGTACTTGATGGAGCAGTTGAAGGTGTCGTGCACCAGCAGACCGATATGAGAAGGCGTCTGCATGTTCACGTAGCCCTCGAGCCGGTCGCCCACCTGAGGCTTCCACACCAGCAGGTCTGTGCTAATCCACATGAAGGTGAAGGGCGACTCGTTGACAAACTTGCCCATGACCGAAGAGCCCTCGGACTCCTGGCCGCGCTTGTACAGCTTGAGGTTGTAATGCGCCAGGACCACGCCGCCCGCAGGCGCAAAGTACTTGGTCACCAGAGGGTCCAGATGCTGGCTTTTGACGCCGGCCACGGGCTTCTGGGAGAACATGGGCGCCAGAGACACGTACATGGAGGTCGAGACCTTGTGGAAACACTCGGAGATGCCGGTGGCCGAGTCCACGGGGTTTTTGCGCTTGAGCAGCAGGCTTTGGAGCACCGCTTGCGTCTCAGAGTCTTTCGGGGCAGCCATGGCGTTGGGGAGGGTTTTTGGCAGACGGGATAAAATTCCAAAACTTTTAAATTTAAGCTTTGCCGGTCACGTGAACATGCAGGTCGATAGTCGGAGTCAGTTGGGAGAACTGTGCTTAGTCAGAGTGAGCTGGGAGAAATGTGCTTAGTCAGAAGTGGGTGGAAAATGGCGAAAATGGCGAAAAAAACAAGGCCAATCAAATCGTTAACCTGCTTACTCAGCATGGTACCACCTGCCACTGTGAGTTTCAGTGAGTGGCTGAGTAAGCAAATGAGTGTGGCGTTAGAGAGGGTGTAGAGTACTTGTAAGTCGTGTGGCAGCTTTTGGTAGGAGTGAGATAGTCTTCACTCAAAACAGGCACTGGTATCACGTCTCAGCTTGGAGGCTCAGCTTGGAGGCTCAGCTTGGAGGCTCAGCTTGGAGGCTCAGCTTGGAGGCTCAGCTTGGAGGCTCTCGTCTCAGCTTCTCGTCGAGGGGCGAAGCTTCCAGGTGAGTATGTTGTCGATTCACTGTCTCAAGATGAGTACCGGTAGTCAGATGGACTGTATGAAGGCATAAGCTGGGAGGGACGCATCACACACTTGTAGCTGTTGTCTTTTAATAGCTGGGTCGTTTGGAGAGTGTAGTCCCTACTCTAGAGACCAGACAGTCTCAAGATGGCCATAGATATGCAAATGGCCCATGGAAGCTGTTGTCGACTCACACCTTTCAGTTTCGTGTCCTGCCCTCATATCGAGTCTTCAGCCTTCATTTCAGCTCCTCATTCTTAGCCCTATGACTTAGTCTTCATGTTATCCACTCAGACCTCCGTCGTTGACCATCTGATCCAATCAGCATAGCCAGCACGGTATGAAGCTATCAAGCAACCTCCAGATTAGTTTCTTGTACTTGAAGGCTTCCTGTCATTATTAATGTGTGTTGTCGCTCAGACCTCTTTATGAGCTCATTATTAATGATGCTCTTGGTTCTTTTGAAGCATGTGGTGTATGGCAGGAGTTTCTGATAACTCATAACCTCTAGTATTGAGCTGTACGGTATAAGCTTGATGTTGTCCGCTCAGACCTCCGGCCTTCGCTACCGTGCCTAGTACTCATCATGAGCATTAAACCTGAAGTCCACAAACGTCTTTCTCGCCTCATCGACCACGCACATGCTCTGCACCGACAGTCTGCCATAGACGTCCATTCGCAAACACACCTTTTCACTGACTCCCACGGCCTCTCTGCACTTGACCAGCTCTCCAAACAGGTATCCCGATTGAACAATCACGTTTCCGTCTGGATCCTGGTCGGGATCGTCAATCACAAAGGTATCGAGAACATTGCGTTCGTTAGGGTAGGCAATCACGTTTCGGCCAAACTCGCCTGTACTTTCCAGTCTGAAGTGAGGGACCACTCGAGTCTGAGCTATAATGCGAACATATTGCGATTTGGCGCCTTCTAGATCACGCAGGGCTTGGGTGAGCAGGTGAGCAGAAAGAATGACCTTCAAGACCACCTCACTGGGGTCCAGATTCAGACTTTCGGACTGCTTGTCGGTATCCTGGTTCAAAAATTCACAAGAGGTCGTAAACTGATCATTTCGAAACACAAATTTCAGAGGATGATCAGGACCACTGTACAGAATTCGGCACGTCTGCGAGGCGCCAGAAGACGCGTCTCCTAGTCTTCGATCCTCCGCATTTCCTCCTCCAGCTTTGTCACTGACCACATCATTCTTTCCAAACATCTCCAAACAGGTCGTGAGAGACGCTAGAGACAGCCGGTAAGGCGGAAAGAACGCGGGCTCGTCATCGGACCCCTCGGCATCCTGCTCGTTGAAATTGTACATGGAAAAGAGGTTTTTCTTGACCAAGACCACAGCCTGAGAGGACCGAGAATCGACGTCCACGGTGAATTTGAAGCCGTCAGACATGATCTCGAGGGTCACGTGCTTGGACATGAGCGCGATCGCCTTGAGAATCGTGTACAGATGCGCCACACATGTCGTGGTTCCTGAAAAGAGTAGTGTTGACATGAGGGTTGATCTGGTGAGATCAGGAAGTAAGTTATGCGATGACTAAGCGCGAGAATGAATGGCCAAAGGTCACGATTGGACAACAACAAATACGATAGGTTAAGAGTATAATATTATGAGTAATACATTCACGTAAGACATACAACCGCTCTTAATCACGTGACACCCAACAACCACCTACCACAGCCTCCATCGTACCACTTGTATAATTTAACCCCTTTGGGCCGAGGTGCATGTGGCTAATGTGGCTAATGCGTGTGGATGATAGACAAGTGCGGAAATACCGAAAGATGAGCCATTAGTCATAACCTGTGTATTATGAAAGTCACGTGACTAGCACAAACCACCCCCGCACCCCCCAACACCTCCAATTCCACTCATAACCTCACTTTTTGTGCTCTTCTCACTGTAGTTCTAGGGACCTTCTCCCGAAAGTTTATCCAGAGTGGTGAAATGTTGGATATCTTGCAAGTGGGCCAATAATGCTCCGATTTTGATTTTGAGCACAGATTCAGAGTCCCCCCAACGCTGGCATCACAAAGATACCCTTAACTACCTCCCAGCACTTATCCATCCTTCCCCACCTTGCCCCGCCTCACTTTCTTTATCACCTACATTGCGCATCAACAGTACCCCAACAAACCTTGAGATCCCCGCTTACACACCCTTGCAAAACTCGACTTTTTCACTTTACCGGTTCACCATGGCCCCCCGAAAAACCCGAGTTCCCGCATTCCTAGGGGCCGCCGCGGCCGCCGCAGCAGTCGCGTATCTCGTGTATTCGTTTGCGGTCAAGAGCGACAGAGACACCGATGCTTTTGACCGAGAGGTGAGCGGTACCTCGAACGACAGTGCTTCTTCCAAGACCACAAAGACCAAAAGCGCAGCCACAAACTCGAAAATCACCGTCGTGGTGTCGCAGGACCTGCTGCAGTCGCAGCTCGTCGACTTCAAGCATCTGATGGCCAAGCATCCCAACCTGGTGGTGATTGTGCCGCCCATGGTGGCCAACAAGTTCCAGCGGGCGCTCAAGTCGAGCGTGGGACACGACGATGGCGTCAAGGTGATCAAGTGCGACACCGACGTGGGCGTGATCCACGTGATCAAACACATCCGGCCCGATCTGGCGCTCATTGCCGACGGCGTGGGAGACAATATCCAGGGCGAGATCAAACGGTTTGTGGGCTCGTCCGAGGCTCTGGACGGCGACGTGGACGTGGCCGCCGAGCGATTGAGAGGGTTGTAGATGCGAGGTGATGACGGATGACTCCCTTTGTTTATACGTGCAAGATCTGAAGACTGTACTTGTTGTCCGTCAGGAGGAGTAATGAATTTTTATTAGCAAGCGAATGTGCGAAGCACATGAGCGAGCGTATAGGTGGACTATTGTAGTGAGTTTGTAGAGGCTTGTAGTTCTCAGATCATACATGTTCAGAAGTGTTCGTTCTAAGCACTGGAATAACTGGCAGTAGTAAGAGGTTAGATCCTCGGGTTCCTAGTCGATGTCTTCTTACATCATTCAACAGTGCTTTATCATTGTGTATTGTCATGTTTGACCATTTCTGTGAATGAGCTATTTGAAGGAGTACTGGCCTGTACTGGTCTTGTAGTCTATGGACAATTCCGTGAGCTACAGACTTTGGCAGACTGAGGTGATGGTCTTCATACTCATCAGTCTCATCATACTGTAAGCTGTCAGATCAATGTCTATATGTAGAGGACTGGACAATGGTAGCAGGAATGACTGTATACAGTGCATGCTACAACAGTGAATGAATCATAGAAGTATTCTTCTATCCTCAGTTCACTTAATCGGGGTTCTTATAACCTACAAGTATACTTGGGCAGCTCAGTACAAGTATTTTGACTTGAGAATTACAGGAATACAATGACATCAAGATCTATACTGAACGTCATCTAACAATGAACATGTTCTTACGTCTACTCCACAAAAAGACATTCAATCATGTTACAAGTACCTCAGTCAATGGCCTCTGTTCACTTTAGTCAACAGTTTCTGGATCCCTCCACCTCTACTTGTACTGTATAAGCAATTCATTCATGAGTATATGTACCGTCTATATCTATTATAAATAAGGGGAGTGTTTTCTCTATCCCGCTCTATCTCCTCTTGCCCGTCATCTTGGTGAGTTGGTGCAGAATGTTGGACTTTTTGCCCTTCATTTTCGGGCGGTTCATGTCGATATGGTCGAATCTGCCCTTGCCTCGTTTTTTTCGAAGAAGCCCAACAAGCCACTGCACAATGAAGGGTCTACCGGCAGCACTGGTAGCAGCGTTGCTGAACATGGCAATCTTCTGCGTCTTGTGCAGTTTAGCGAGATTGAACCAGGTTACCAGTAGCCCGCCAATACACGCCACTCCCACCACCAGCGGCATTCCTTCATTAGTCTCCTCGATGAAGTTCTCCAAGTTCATTCCGTAGAGAGCTGCCACAAAAGCGCCGACAGCAAAACCGACGGTCACGATCGTCACCTTGAGCTCCAGTAACATGAGAGCGTTTCGGTTCGCGTCGACGATAATGTTGACAATCTCCTCGGTGGATCTGATATGAGATCGCACGTTTGAGGCCTGCTGGACGATTTCATCGGCTTGTTTGCAGTACGATTCAATCAGCAGTTCGACTTCCGCAAGTCCCTCTTTCGGGTGAGTACCAAGATAGAGCTGTTGTAGATCATCGTCGGATTCTAGAAGCTCTTCCAGAACGTCTCTGATAAGAACTGCCTTCTGGTAGAACCTGGACACGTTCTTGTTACCGATCAGCAGCTCCTTCAGCTGTTCTCGGTCCACGTGGTCTTCCAGGCCTAGCAGAATCTCGTTCAATGTCTTCAAATGCACCTGAAGCTCTCCATCCAGTGTCGTCATCACGTTGACGAGAATCGCTTCCAGAACCCGCAGTTCAAACGGCAACACCGTCATGTCCGTGTGCATCTTTTCCGGGTTGATTGTGGGTTTCAGCTTGTTCTCCAGCTCATAGAGAAACATTCCCAAGCGGTGAGTATCGCTCTTGTTTTTGGAATGTGTGTCGAAAATGAGCACCTTGTCATGGAGAATCAAAGCCTTGATATGTAACAGGTTGACAAGGATACATCTCCCCGCTCCTTTGCGTCCACGCGCCAAAATCGACGGAATGATCGAAACTGGACTGGGATCAATGTTTCTCAGATCTCGCGGGTACAGACCGTGTTCCAGCAGAAACTCGTACTTGGTCATCTTGTGGGCCACATGGACGACCTTTCCGGTCACGTCAAACACCGTGGCCGAGATTTCGCCGCCCAAAACGGCCTCCGAGTAGTTGTCTGAGAATGCAAAGTGGTTGGGGTCCTCCTCCTCGTGTTCCTCGTGCATTTCTTCCGCCATGTGTTGTTCGGCGTCGGAAATGTCTTCTTCGGCCTGCGAGTGCTCCTGCTCGAGCCGCTCGCCCTCGCCGTGGCTCTCTGCGCCGTCGAAATGCTTGTTTCGGTTGAAATCATCAATGGCGTCTCGGGCAGGATCGTTTTTTTCAGACTTGAAAAGATACGCCGAATTGTGGAATTTGTGAACTAGCGGCACGCTACGAGTCGTTGGCCGGGCGATTCGCACGCCCAGACAAAGCCCCACACCCACCATCGGGCTTCGGCCAATGTTGGTAACGCCCCAACATCTGGTCCACCGGTTCATGTCGATGAAGATTTACCTTGCTGGGAGATGGGTATATGTACAGGCAGATGGTCGAGGAGAAAGGACGTCCTGAACAGACATATATATATTTAGTGGGAGAAGAGATAAAGACGTTTTTTTGACACAAATTGCGCTTAACAAATAACCCTTTGTTGACTCCTGTTTATGAATTGCCCTGAAACTCTGGTATCGTACATAATCCCATCGCATCTCTCTCACCGTACTGGTAATCTTACATAAGCAAAAAATTTCCTGCTGCACACACTAACTTTCATTCAAGGTGAAGTGCTTCCAAAGTTAGGCTTGACCTCTTCTTCACCACCACCTATCAACCCATTCTCTTCAACATCTCACACAATGGCTGCTAAGCGAGCTTGGTATATCGTGTCGATGGACGTGTTCCATCGACTGACCGTTCTGTCTATTCTGGGTGTTTCCGGTGAGTATTAGCGAAAGGGCGGGTTTTTATTGGTCCGAAATGTGGCTGGTGGAAATGTGGGAGGGAGTTAAAATGGGAGAAAATAATGACACTGGACGTGTGGTGACATTGGCAGTGCGATGGGGGAGCAAATGAAACCTGGTTTCTGTGTTCCCCTGCTGATATCTCTCTTTCTCACCGACTACCACTCCTTGTGCCATATTTTCATCTATTTTCAGCCACATTTGATGCATGCAGAAAGAATCGGACCATGTGGGAAATGTGACATGGCGGTTGTGGTGATGGTGGGAGGGGACACACAGTGGAACACAAATGATGGTGTTGTGGAGTACTTGCACTTTGTGCGTTGTCGTTATTGACACCATCTCAGTGTTGACGTTGTCTCTCACTGCCACCACAACCACGCCACTACCGATGTCGACATGCTTTCAAAATTGATGTGTCTGATGGGTTGAAAGTACTCATGATGCGTTCTGGTGGGTCAAATAGACCGATGACGATACCCTTGTTGTCATGGTTATACCAACCACTCATTCCCATTCTTCTTTCTGCTATCCATCAGACTATGACCTCTTCCCTTATTCAACCTCAGCTTATGAGCCTCCTATAGCCACAATAGGATGTTTTCCGCTCGGACCTACGGCCCTCGCTTCCTTACTAACTCAGCCTTCACCCTCGGAGGATTTGTCATGCAGTCCTACACCAACCACAAGACCCGAGAGGACGGCAAGTACTTCACCTTCCCCCTTCTGCACGAGACCATGACCAAGGCCGAGCAGGAGAAGCTCCGAATCGAGAAGGAGAAGGCCGAGGCTGCCGCCGCCGCTGCCCAGCAGCAGTAAATTATTGTACATAGTCACCACTGAATAAATATGAGTTAGAGCGCGCAGTACTTGTAGCAGTTATTTACCTTGAGTTGAAAATTTGGTCTATTATAAGTACCGGTAGATAAACAACAGCTCTTGTACAAGTAATATTGAAGTCCTGTATGCGAGAATCCTACCGTACCGGTAGTCTAGTATGAACTACTTGTATTTGGAATGCTCTTCACACGTTCTTCAACCCTTGCTAACCCTGGAGATTCTACCAATCACCCTTTACTACCCCGAAGACTCTACTGTCAACCCTGACTAACCCTGAGTTTCTCCCTTTCTACTGTACATTATTGGTATAAATAGTCCATGTCCTTACCCCCACCTAAGGCTTCACCACCTTGAACTCCTTCTTCTTGTCTTTCTTGTCTTTCTTGTCCTTTTTGTCCTTTTTGTCCTTCTTTTCCTTCTTCAGTTTCTTGAGACTGTGAGAAAGACCCTCTTCGGCCAGCCCATCAAGTCTAGCTTTAGCAGCTACCTTATCCTCCTCTCTGATCGGGTTGATGAGCACCAGGTTCTTCTCTGAGAACGGCTCACTGGTCTGAGGACACTCTTTGAACTCCTTGATGGCCGATTCAGAGTACACCCATCCAGTTTCGGCAACATAGACAAACCGATAGGTGAGAGCCTTGACTTCTCGTTGAGATA
The DNA here is from genome assembly GCA_001600535.1 of Yarrowia sp. JCM 30696. NCBI lineage: Eukaryota > Fungi > Ascomycota > Dipodascomycetes > Dipodascales > Yarrowia > Yarrowia sp. JCM 30696. The sequence goes on from BCKG01000007.1 coordinate 956,458, forward strand.
AGGGACACATCCAGTCTCCGTCTTTGGTCGTTTCAAAGTGCAGCTCGACGATATCCTTCATACTCTGAACATGTGGAATGACTTGAGCTGCTACTGAAGACTCATCTTTGTCCAGTAGCCATTCTAGAACCGCGTCTTTGTTGTACAGACGGCCCTTGTAACAGCTGACAATCGGTTGCTGGAGCGGTTTTTTGCTCACAGGACAGTTTTTCCAGTCGAAATCGGCATTGTCCTGGGTAGCATCGAACAGCTGAGAGGTGGTCAGGCCGTTTTGTTTGTCTTTGACAAGATCCCGACGAGTGGGAATTGATCCTCCATCGTTCTGAGTTAGAGTGAACAATAGATTAGCGACGAGCACTGCGAAAAGCAATGATGAGAAGCTTCGCGACGATTCATTGCGTTCGTAGCTGTGAGGAGCGTCACACGGAGAGTACTGTACAAGTAGTAGATGGTTCATGCCAGAACAAACATGCGTACAAATATGAGTCAAAAACAGACGAAGAACTCCAACGAAACGGAAGGAAACCCAGGATAAGTCGCTGAGATCCCCCTGGGTCACTTCCTATACTTTCCCATCACTTTGAGAGCCGGAGTATGACTGGTATCTACAAGTAGTGAGATGTCAATGAGATCACTATCTTGTAGTAGACAGACTTGATACCTTCGAAGAAGATACATGTGAGCCCAGTGCGTTCCTGCATTGGATGATATGATGCTGACAGTCGACAAGACCTTTCATCGGTTCTTTTTCATAGAGATCGTGTCTTTCTTGTGTCTTCTTTGTCGATCTTCCAAATCATACCGAAGAACATGATCCAAGCAATCCAACAGCTTCTTCAAATCGAAAAATCAACCAGAATACCCACCACCGCTCAGATCAGCCCCTCTCTTCACCCCTCCTCTTGTACTCACTCCCATGTCGACTAAAGATGAAAGTTCGTTAGACGGAGGTCTCGAAGACATGCATACCAGCAGCTCAGAGATGCACAGTCATGTGATGATTCGAGAAAGAGGTGATCAATCAGATGTTGGCGAATACGAGAAAAGCCATATGAGGCTTGAGTCTGAAAATGTACATCTACTTGATTAGTAAGATCTTGAATAATGTTTCGTTTACTTCAGGCATCGCTTGATGGTATGTACTTAATTAGGTATCTTAGTCATCTAAGATTGAGGTGTGCTGCTTGAAAACCACCGCAGAATCGTTCAAAGTGACAATTAGTCAGCTTGGTGGCTTAGTCATCAATCACTAAGTACTTACAAATCAGCCTGCATCTCTGTAATAGGCCCACCTGTGCTTTGTTCATCCGTGTAGAATCTTCCAGTAACTCGTCCTGCATACTTAAGCCTACACTTTGGCATGTCTTCAAATCTAACTTTTATCGCCACATCTTATTCGCATACTCAACATGGCCAGCCACCTAGCTTCGATATACGGAACGGAAAACGACAAAGTGAATTGGTGAGTACCTGAGGGGTGTTTTTTGGTCGTTTTGAAGCCCACACGGCGTTGCTTGTGTGTTTTGGCGGGTTTTCCGCAGCTTACAGAGATGGCTTGCACTAAGATCGATGTGAAGAACATGAGGTTGTGAAAAAGAGAAAATATCACATTTTTGGTGATCTGACGATGTTGTCAAGTATGGAACCACCAAAAGTGTCGATTTCGATGCTGCTCTTTGACGATACTCTTCTACTTCGTCTTGAATGGATCTGATATTTTCACAGGTGATACAATAGTGGTTGCTACAGGGTGAAGATACGTGGTGTGGGTTTTCTGGAGGTTGGATAGCCATCTACATCTCATTAGCAACCTATTCCCCGGTTACTTGAACTTCAAGCCTGTTTTGACCGCTGTTTTATCGTCTTCTGCGGCTTTCATAGACGTCTTTGTCCCTCCCCTCATACCCATACTAACCCAGCTCATTCTATTACAAAATCGGCGCGTGTCGCCACGGTGAAAAGTGTTCCCGGAAACACGTGAAACCCACCTACTCCAACACAGTGCTGTGTTCTAACCTATATCAGAACCCAGCCAATGGAGAAACCGATCCTCTCAACGAGGATGGCTCTAAAATGACCAAGGCCGACCTGGATAAGCACTTTGCACTCTTCTACGAAGATATCTACATGGAAGCTGCGAAACTTGGTCGTCTGGAGGAGATGATTGTGTGTGAAAACGGCAACGATCATCTCACAGGCAACACATATCTGCGTTTCCGCAACCAGGAAGACGCACAAAAGGCATGTGACCTGTTCAACACACGGTGGTACGCCGGGCGACCGGTGTGGTGCGAGTTAAGTCCCGTCAACGACTTTACAGAGTCGTGTTGTCGCCAGCACGATACCAACGAGTGCTCCAGAGGCAACATGTGCAACTTCATGCACGCAAAACGGCCTCCTAGACAGCTGGCAAGGGATCTGGACGCTTCTCAACGCAAGTTTTACAACCGGCAGAGAGACCGCAAGTCCAAGAGATAACTTAGATGGAGGATGTATTATATATTTAATGAGCATATGAGCATGACGTAAGGAGTGAGAATGAAGAGTAGATAGAAGGATTTGGGTGACTGTGAGTGTTTAGAGACTACAAGTACTTCTGTCCTGTCCTAAGTCCAAGTAAAAGACCAAATCTATAGACGTTGTAGAAGTAGAAGAGTAGTATATTGACCATGTTGGTTTGGTTTGAGCACCTTCCAGGGACTCCTATAAAGGTATCAATCTCCCAAGTACAAGCTTAAGTATTCTCCTAACGAGAACACGGTGGATACTTATAATAGGTGACCCAACGCCACACAGAACAGCACCTCATATTCCGCCAAAATATCGATATAAGAACAAAAATAAATACACAGATCCATTTAGACAGCCGATAAAAGTATACATGACGCTTTTTCACCTCCATTAACTCCTTCATTTACCCATATCCCACGTCCCTCAATCTCCTCCCACTTTGTTCACGTGACTCTGAACTAAGCTTCATCACCACAGTGGCAACATCTTGTCTACACCATCACCAATCTACACCATGGCAGCAGATAGATACTCGTTTTCTCTGACGACATTTTCCCCCAGGTGAGTATAGGGTCACGTGAGAGCGCAGGGAGGTCATTGCGCGAAAATCACAGCGAAATAGTGGAACAGTGGCGGAGTGTGGGTGACGATAACCACAGGAAGAGGTCTGAAGGACATGTCGAGGCATTGAGGGGTGATTGAGACATTGGGAGAGGTGATTTGAGGCACAGAGTGACACTTGGAATGTCATTGCGATCAATAGAACGTTTGATTGGCTTGTTTGATGGCTGTTAGGATATGAGAGACACAACGATCTTATGATTGTGATACCATTGAGGCATACAGACGATGAAGAGTGAGTGGGGATATTCGAAGAGCGACATTGAGTCACCATCGTTGGTTCGATTGCTTCGCTGCGATTCTTTCGTGTTCAATGAGTAGTGCCATGGGTATCATTCATTGCCACCCACATGTGCTCTAGATAACAACAACGACGTCCAAAGTTACCGATTGACAGTCAAACAGGCATCAGTCATCATCAGGGCTGTTCATTTAACCTACGATTTGTCTCTGTTGTCTCTGAGAGTGATCATTCATGGTTTACTAGACAGATCGTGCTTTTCAGCCATACCTCTCAGTTATTACTCTTGCATTGACTCAATGTGTCTTTCTAAGTCTCATTATTCCGTTACCTTGGTGTTTGAGTCTCAGTCATCTGGCTTAAATATACCTATTGGCCTTCAGGGTGCCATGCTGTCTGCTATATGCTTCTCAAAACTTCAGTCCAGGAGACAACTCCAGTCTCCCCAGCACTCTGTGTCTCTGAGATATACTGAGATGTATCCCATCATTCTCGGTATCTAGTTGTCACTCATGACCGAAGATCGTCTCATCGTGCCACTCATGACCTTCGGTCATTCGGGCTTCGTGCATCACTCTCAGCTTCGCTGCTCGTGCTGCACTTCGCTCGTGCTGCACTTCCATACTAACCCAGCGGCAAACTCGGCCAGATCGAATACGCCCTTGCGGCCGTCAACCAGGGAGTCACTTCTCTCGGCATCAAAGCATCCAACGGCATTGTGCTTGCCACCGAAAAGAAGAGCGCCTCTTCTCTAGTCAACTCGGACTCGCACTCGAAAATCGAGCTCATCACACCCGATATCGGCATGGTTTACGCCGGCATGGGTCCCGATTTCCGAGTGCTGGTAGACAAGGCCCGAAAGGTGGCCCAGACCTCGTACAAACGAGTGTACAACGAGTACCCCCCGACTCGAATGCTGGTGCAGGAGATTGCCAAGATTGTGCAGGAGGCCACCCAGTCAGGAGGTGTGCGACCCTACGGCGTTTCGCTGCTTGTGGCAGGTCACGACGAGCACAACGGCTTCACTCTCTACCAGGTGGATCCCTCGGGGTCGTATTTCCCCTGGAAGGCCACTGCCATCGGCAAGGGCTCCACCTCGGCCAAGACGTTCCTGGAGAAGCGGTGGAACGAGGAGCTGGAGCTGGAAGACGCCATCCATATTGCTCTGCTGACTCTCAAGGAGTCCATTGAGGGCGAGATGAACGGTGACACGGTGGAGATTTCCATTGTCTCCAACCCTGCTGACCATCTGCTTGGCTTTGAGGGTGTGGCTGGTGCCGTGGGACCCCGGTACAGAAAGCTGACTCCCCAGGAGATTGAGGACCGTTTGGATACCTTGTAGAGGGTGTACAGAAGGAGGAACAACGCAAACATGGCTGGAGGGTATGTACTGAAGGATATTATATTGATGATAGGAGAAAGTTGTAGACTTGGAGTAGGCTTTGGCTGGTTGAAAGCACCTTTTTTCGTTTGCCTGCCTTGTAGCTGTAGTAATACTGTATATCTACTTTCACTCAGTTATAACTATCATACATTTTTATATTATGGAGCAGTGTAGCATTTCTACTGAATCTTTGTGAAAAACTCCATGAGAATGCGTCTGAAGTTGATCAGGTTGATGATTCTCAATCTCTCGTTATTCAGATGAGCGTGATCGGACGACTGACCGCAGGGAAACTGGATAGCAGAGGCGTTGAAGCGTTTCTCCAGGAACCGCATCACAGGAATCGAGCCTCCTTCTCTGATAAGCAGAGGCTCCACTCCCCAGACCTCGGTGACGATGGATCTCAGCACCTGGCAAACAGGAGTGTCAATGTCTCCAATCCAAGGATCAGCCTGGTGGAAGACCGAGATCTTGAGATGGTTGGGCGACTTGTGCTCGGCAAACTTGTCCTGCATGTACTCTGTGAAAATCTGTTTGATTTCGTCAGCGTCTTGATCAGGCACAATTCGCAGCGAAACAGAGGCCTGAGCAGACTTGGGGATAACAGTGAGGTTACCTGGTCCAGAAACGTTGAAACGATGCACCGTGAGCGACGGGAGAGCCCATTTTGCCCGAATCGAGGCCTTGGTCAGAGGTTTATGCGAAGTCTTGATGATATGCTCGAATCGCTCCTCCTCAGACGCGGTAGGTGGTTTGACCTTTTTGTAAAAGTCGGGGAGACAGATGTCGCCCTCGGGAGTGGTCAGCAGGGCCAGCAGACGAATCAAGTCGATCGTGGGCTCTCGGGTAGCTCCTCCCTCTACACCGGAATGCAAATCGGGATTGTCAGAGTACACTTCAACGGTGGCATGAAGAACTCCTCGAAGACCGTAGTTGATGCAGGGAGTGGTATCGTCGAGCCAGTACGAGTTGCAGAGCAGAATGTAGTCAATGTCTCCGATCATGGCGTCGTTCTTGTCGATGACATCTTCGAATCCTGGAGATCCACACTCCTCTTCTCCTTCCACTAGGAACACAACGTCAACGCCCAGTTCGCCTTTAGCAAAAGCCTCAGCAACTGCAAAGATGGTAGCCAGAACGGGACCCTTGTTGTCTGACACTCCTCGTCCATACAGGTATCCGTCGAGAGGCGTGATTGTGTAGGGGTAAGTATCCCATCCGTCAGTCTCATGGGCAGGAATGACGTCGTAGTGGCCGTAAAAGAGGAGACGTTTGGGTTTGGGGCCCTTCAGGTCCTTATTAGCAGAGAAGGTGCCCAGAACAACAGGGTTCTTGTCTGGAACGGCCAGGAGAGAAGAATGAGCTCCAAAGTCTCGAAGCAGGTCTCTCAGAAAGATGGCACACCGTCTAGAGTCCGATCCGTACTCGATTCCGTGACTGGAAACGGTTCTGAACGCGACAAACTCAAAGAGGGTGGAAATCAACCGATCATTCGTGAATCCAAAGTTCTGACGAGCCTTGGCAATCTGTTGAGAATGCTCAGAGTCAGTCACTGAGATATCCCAGATGGCCACTCCATCGTTTCCTCCAGAAATGAGATACGTTCGTCCCTTCAACTGTCGCACAATCGTCGTCTGAACAGTACCTTCGTGGGCCAACCAAGTGGCTGTTCTCTCTCCCTTCAGACTCCATCTCTGAAGACCTCCTTCACTTCCCTTGAACACACAGTCTCCAGAAGTAGACAGCGAAACTACCGGCGAAGTTCCAATAGTGTCCTGTCTAATCAACTGTAGAGTGCCCAGGTCCCAAATCTTGACATCTCCATGATCAGTACCACAATACAACATGCTATCAGACACACACAGTGTCTGCACCGAGGTTTCACAGTCAATGGACGCCAACAGTACCAGATCCTTCTTTTGGGGGCACCACGACCAGAAATTCACATGCGCATCTCCTCCTCCAGAGATCAAAACACACTCCACCACGTTATCTTTCCACACAAAGTTCTCCACGCATACCAGGCAGTAAACGTAGCCGTTATGGGCATATTGGTAAGCGTTTTCCGAGGGGATTTGCAGGAGGGCATGCTCATGGGGCTTTTGGCCGTGAATGTTGACATAATCGTCTCTTTCCAGCTGCTGAGGAGCAGTTTTTCCTCCGGGGCCTCTCGAGTCGAAAAAACGGTCAAATCTGTAACTAGGCAGCTTGAGAACCTCAGAATTGACCGTCTGACTGTTGCCCGTGTCACTGCCCAGCTCGATCCACTGAATGGAAGCGTTTTGGGCGCCCAGAAAGATCATATTGTGCACCGGATCGTAGACGACAGAAAAGATGTCTCCGACATCAAATGACGAATAAACCGTCGAAACCTCCTTCAATTCGACAATGTCCCAGATCTTGATGAGCGAATCCGAGCCTCCAGACACGAGAAACTGCTTGGAACTGTCTCCTGCGACCGTAGCGATGCTCAGAGCGTACACGCATCCCTCGTGGCCCTTGAGCGACGTTTTCAGCGAAAAGGTGTCCACGTCAAAGACCTGGATGTCCGAGTTTTGTGTGCCTGCAAAAATGAACTTGTCATTGGCCGCCAACGAAACCACCGAGTAGTCATGACGCCATTTGTGAGTCAGCTGCGGTTCCTGGGGCCCTTTACTTTTGTAGCCCGGTCCTCGTCGGTCCTCGGCAAATGAGGCTGGAGACAACCGTGGCGACGGCGTGTCGAACTCGTTGAGCGGGCCGGAACACGTCGAAAGACCAACGTCCAGCGGATACGACATTTTGCGAGGTGTTAGAGAAAAGTCCAGTTTGGTCAGATCAGCTTGGTGCATGTACCGAACTTTATAATACCGAGATGCCATGAGAGGAGGGGATGAGTAGGAGGGGATTATTGAATGATTAGCCGATTGGAAGTTGGTAAAAAAACGTCTTTAAGGACGAGTTGGACATATATAAACCCTCCTATTACGCTACATTGACGTGTCTTCAGTTTTTCCATTTTCTCTCTTTCCCGTTGGCTTCCTTTTCGTGCCTCTCGTGTGCTTTCAAGGGACCCTTCTCTGCACGTCAAACTTCGAGAAGTTTTGAAAAAAGACAAGGAACATGGAATGTGGACAAGGAGAAGGAGAGATAATAAGTTGGTGTAGCTGAAGAACCGAGTCAAAATGGTTGGCAGTCTACGACGTATTGAAAGCACCGTCTAAAGACCCTCTTTCTGTTGACCATCTCTTTCCTCCTACCTCGGTAGCGCATTACCCCAGATGACGCAAGCCACAGTCCAAATTGTCAATCCACAGTAAATAAGGAGTGACAAAAGAGGTGGGTGACGTCCACAAAAACAGTGGAAACCAGATTAAATCTCACAGAGAAGTACACATGTGAAGAATCCCTTGCTCTCCCATGACTCACATCTATAAATATCCATACCAAGACTATCGTCTATGGCTTCTATGGACCCACTCACAACCTTGTGGACCCCTAATCACTCTAAAGATGGTCTAAACATGAGCATTGTTATTCTTAGATCTGCCAAAAAAGATCGAAATCTGTTTGTAATCGATCCATAAGCTGTGGCTTCTTGATAATAAAGTGTGTTAGGGTGACATCAACCACTGAAGACACTCAACTCCCTACACCTCCTCCTCCGATTACTACACCCTCCCCCCCTCTATTCTAATAAATACATTATAAATATATCCTGCCACCATGCCAAGCACAGTCTCACTCCTCCACCCTCGCCACTGTGGCTAGTGCATGACGCTAAACTAGTGCCGTGCCACATGCTAGTAGATAAGAAAGCAGCCAACGCCGTATGCGCCACTATCAAGCACCGATCTAGACAGCAGTGACCTGGGGAACAGGATAGCTACCCTCCATCTTAATCTCCGGGTCATACCGAATACACTTGCCGTACCAGTTTCTCTCGACACAGGTAGGGTCCGGCAGCGAAGGCATGGTGTTTGTAGCCACGGTGGACGACGTGGAGGTCTTGGTCTTGGACGCCACGCTGCTGCTGCTCGTGCTCGTCTTCTTCTTCTTCTTCTTGTCGTCCTTGTCCTTGTCCTTATCGCTGCCCATGACAAAGTTCCAGTTGAAACAGTCCTGACAGGGAGGAGGAGGCACACAGGGCGCAGTCTCGTTGTAGGCAAGCAGCACCTCGTCGATCACAGTGTGGATGCGGTGGTTCACCATGCTCAGATGCCAGCCCTTATCGGTGACCACGTCGTACATGCACTGAAGACCAGAATGGCAAGACGTCTCCATGGCGTAGCCTCCAATTGAGCAGGAAGACGAAGCTCCGTTGCAAACTCCCATAAAAATGGGATCGGCAGTGTGTCCAAAATGCCAAATGTGTTCCTGGGACCAGGGGATGCCGGGAGGAGAGGGAAGATGCAGCCGCTTGGTGGGAAGCAGTTCTCCAGGCGCCTCGTAGCCTACAGCCGGAAGACCGTAGGTACGGCCCAACATGGCGCTCAGAGCTCCTCCAAGCGAGTGGCCCGTCACCCAGATCTGTTTCTGGGGGTACAGATGGGTCACGTTGCGGTAAATGTCGAGAACAGCTCGATAGTACCGATCTTCGGCATACAGCTCCTTTTCCAGACACTCCTGGTCGCAGGTGTACGATTCTCCTGTGTAACAGTCGCACACAGTGTTCCAGAGGTAGGAAACTCGTGCACAGCAGCAAGAAAAGAGCAGATTGTCGTTGGTCTTATCGTTGACGACTGTATCTCCTCCCGAATCGAAAATTGCAGCTGAAGTTCCCTTGAGCGCAATAACTACGAGAGGAGAGTCTGGAGTTTGGTCGACAAAAATGTGTCCTCGCACTCCGTCACTCTGCCAGCCAATTCCGCCGGTTTGTTTCCAGCTGACATTGGTCCAGTCGCCGGTGAAAGGCACGTCTACGTATGCGTTTGAGGCCATGACTGCGAGCGACACCACCGTGTCTCTGTCAGTCACGTCGGGCACCAGCACGTCTTCTTCGACCCAGTCAAAGTCCATGGATCCGAACATTTTGGGGTTCAGACGAGCGGCCTCGAGGTACGATTCCACGTGATCCGGATCTCTCTGACGCCACCGCTTCACCTTTTGGGGCTTGGATTTCAGCTTCAGGTTGGTGTAGGGGTCTCTGGCGTTGGCAGCCATGTACTTGTGGGTGCCCTGGCCCAGATTGAGATGCTGGGCCTTTTGGGCGGCCTGAATCCACTCGTTTGACACGTCCATTCGGCCATGATTAAGGTCAGACTCGGTGTTGTGGTGGTAAATGTGTTTGACTGCAAACGAGTGGGAGGAGGGAGGTGAGGGAGACGAGGGAGTCAGAACCAGGTTGGAGGAAAAATCGCTACCATCACTGGATGTGTGATAGTAGAAGAGGTAGGTTGCTGTAGTGACGAGAGCAGCCACAATCACATACAGGCTTTTTGGCGTCGAGGAGGGTCTTTTGTACGCGTCCCTTTTCATCTTGGTGTGTGAGAGATGTTGTTATTTGCTGTTAGTTGTTGTTAGTTGTACTGTTATGCTGTGATGCTGAGTGAGAAGAGATGTTGGTGGGTGGTCAAGTTCAGATGATTCGTTTTCGTTTCTGTGTCTGTGTCGTGGTTTGTCGCTTGACACTTATAAATACCTCTCCAGTGCCTTCTGATACCTCTATTCTATCGGTTCAGCAAGACGTGTCCAGGTGGCGGGATTTAATCTCGACGTGCTCCGTAAATAAGTGCGTTCTGCAACCTGTAGGGTCACGGGAACACCTATGCAGAGGCTAGTGGGGTTGAAGGTCTAGAAGGAAGGTGGTGGGGGAGAGCCAAAAACGGTATTTCGATAGATCGGCTATTGGTGGCTAGTCAGCTGCTGTCAGAGAGGTCTACTGCTCGCTACTTTACACCAGAATGGCCTCTTCTCTACCATAGTCCCTTGCTCTATACTAGACCCCCTCCTCTCATGCATTGCATCTTGCTGTGGCGCATTATCTGTGTGACTACGATAAGACAGTTACCCGGCAGTCGGAACGAGGCATGTCATGTGAGATGGAAGAAACAGAGACAAGAGTCAGTCATACGACCAAAGGGGTAGGTTGTGTATGTTGGGGCGGTAGGGTTGACTTTTCGGAGTATCCAGAAGGTGAATAGTGTTTTTACAATTTTGAGGGTATTTACGATATTTTTAAAGGAATATTCGAGAAAAACTAGAGAAATTGGTATAAATAAATGGGGGAATGTGGGAAATGCGATAAAGCACGTTTATTGATGTTCATACGCTATGATTACGTCATTTGATGGCTAATTTCCGTTTCTATTACCACTCATGGGCCTCCCAGTGACTATGTCTGCTGTTCAGTCCATAGTTGACTGTAGTGAAGCTATAGTTAAGGTCAGATGGAGTATAGATAGCTACTGAATGTATTGAGGTGCTATAGAAGAGGTGTTATGTAATCAAACGGGTAGCCGGTGATGAAGTGCTATAGACTGGTACAAGGGGGTAGTAGGTAGGGTTGAGCAGAGCAGGTATACCATAGAGACCGTGAGTATGAGTAGCTAGAGCTGTGAGTGCTTAGAAGTCTGCTAAACGACAAGAACCTTTATAAACAGATAATCTCTAGTTCTTTACCATCTCATTCAAGTCCATTAGCCTGGCAAGTCTCTACTGTGGTCTGTATACCAAGCAATAGCACAAGAAACCATTAGCTGCAACAGCTGATGAGATGAAGAGTCAGGTGTTTTGAAGTAAACAGATGTCAACATTTGGTCGCTCAGTAGCCTACCGGTATCAATAATATGCCACTTGCTTGTACGGTAGTCTTCATGTGAGCCTCGGTTGTTCAGGACTTCATCACAGTGACTAGCTATAGGTCTTGTATCACAAGTTCTTACCATATCTAGCTGGTACTGTAGATGGTAACTCTCAAAGACATCACCTGATATAGAACGGGTATCATCGTCTACCACTTCATAATCAAGTCAGCAGAACTTGTCATCAAAGCAAGAGGCACCTACCAGCCACCTCATAATGGGCACCAGCTGACATAATCAAACCAAGAAATGACCCAAATGTCACACCTTATGACTGAATCAACTGATAGTATCACTAATAATGGCATCCCGCATCCTGGTATCACACGGCCACTCGGTTAAGGCGTTTCTCGTCTCCAGTCACAGCAAGGAGACAGATGGTAGGTTACTGAAGCGTAAGTAGGAGAAGGTTCCAGTAGAGGAGGAAGGAGGACTCCTCAAATTTCATCAAAAAATTAACCGAAACGGCTGAAAGTTGGTAAATCAACTGGCACCATCATATACAATACACTGTAAGAAATTCACCCCGATACCTCTCATCTACACCACTCTACAGACACTTCCTTTCCTCCATACAAAGACTTAACCTTGTCTGCTATACATAACGGTATGCAGTAAAGAGGGCTGAACGGTGTTGCTTTGAACAAAGTAGAAAAGTAGAATACCGAATAAAGACGGAAAAAAGATGGAATCTGACCACTCAGCCCCTCAATTCCAATTGCTCTTAATCTATTCAAACAATTTCCCTTTGTCTTCATTCACTAGCTCTTCAGTAGCTCTCAAAACCTCTTGTCCAACACACCCACTCATACTCCCAACCTGTGAAACTCTGAGTTGCACGTCCTGCATAACAGACCAAATCATCTAGTCTCCATCACCACTCTGCAACACCACACATCCCATCAACCATGTCTCAACGCGACTCAGCGTCGCCACATCCGCAGGGCTCGCCGGGGATGGGCAAGCAGGAGCCCGTGCTGTTACCCGGCCGCGAAAAGTCGCCTCCCCAGCAGCTGCAGTTCCACCAGGAGTTCCCCAACAACAGCTTCAAGCGCACGTCTTCGTCGGCCATGACGCCACCAATCTCGAAAAAGCCGAAAATGGCGCCGCAGACCTTCAACAACTACAACGCCAGCAACTACGGACAGTTCCAGGCGTCGCCCATGAACTCGGGAGCCAGCACTCCGATTCCACAGAACATGAACCAGGGACCAAATCAGGGAGGTCAAGGAGGACCTAATCAGGGAGGACCGAACCAGGGAGGACAGCCGCTGGATCCCGATCAGCTGAGTGACGTCATTTCGGCCGTGGGTCTGGATCTCAAGCAGGAGGAAGCTCTTCTTCAAATGGGCGTTCCTCAACCAGGATACGGAATGCAGCAGCAGTACGGATACAGACAGCAGGGTCATGCACTGCTGGACCAGAAACGGGTGGCCTACACAGTGCGGCAAATCAGCCAGGAGGCGGGTTTGCGGTTCAACAGCGACCGGGCCGGGGAAACAGCGCTGCTCATTTCACACGCCTGCGAAGAGTGGCTCAACCAGATTCTCACCCAGGCCCTCGTGCTGTCGCGACACAGACGCAGATCGCGAAACTCGGTGCACAGCAGCCTGTCACGTGCGCTCAAGGGCATAGCTGTGAAGGACAAGGAGCGGGAGGATAAACGTGCCGAACGGAAGAACCTGCTGGGTCTGGACCATGCCGAACCTGAGTCAGCAGCCAACCCGGAGGACCAGCAGCACAAGGCCGCCAACATGACGGCCGCGATGATGTCCTCGGGCAAAAAGAAGTACTCGTGGATGGCTGGCGGAGTAGGTGCTAGTGCAGGAGGAATGGGCCGAATGGGGCCCAGTGGAGGAGGAAGAGGCGAATCTGCGATAAAGACGCGGGAAGCCAAGGAGGAGCCCGGCGTGGCGCTGCGAGATCTGTTGGGAGCCTTGGAGAAGGAGAGAGCAGGCGTGGAAAAGGCAATTGTCAAGGGATATGCCAAGTTGAGAAACTAAGGGGAGGAATCAGCAGAGAAAGGTGCTCTTTTAAGAGCAATGATGATTGTGAGGTGGAGGATGATGGATGGTCTTTGATGACCTACCTCCACCTTCAGGAAGCATATAAAGTAGCTAGGATGCAAGATAGCAGTAACGAATGTATATTATATAATGAGGTGAATGTGTAGTTGGTGATCCAAGTGATAGCTGGAAAGAAGAACTGGTATCTTGTTTGGATTTAGAGATGCTTAATGGCTCTACTGAAGACTCCACTTGGACATGTTCCATTAATGAGAGTTCTTCTTATGGAAAGGAAGTCTTCATTCAATCACATAATATCTCTACAGTACCGGTACAAGTAGCCAGAGTCTTTCGTTTGTTAGAAGTGACCGGTTTTGTTTTACGATTGATAGGAGAGTCTATGAGCCCGGCTACGGTGAGATTGTCAGTGTTGTCTTACTACTCCTGTTTAGGGGCATAAGTACGACCTTACCTAAAGCTGAAAGTACAAACATGATCATCATCTCATAGCCATGTTCATCTTACAATATGAAATCTATCATGTCTCTATCTCTATCATAATCTCCATAAACACAATAAATATAAAATACAAGTACATCTTCGTCGTATAGCTCGACTATACCTTACCCACCACCTTGAAACCCTCAGCAATAACTCCCTGGATGCTCTCATTCTTGTGAGGCAACAGACCAAGAGCAAACGACACATCCTTCCACTGCTTCTCGGTCTCACATCGTCCGAGTCGAGCAAACAGTTTATCAGAGAGCTGCTTGACGTGTCGCTCCTTCTCGACAAACGAGGTGAGGAACCGAATAACTCGCTTGAGCTGGTCGTCAGTCAACTCCTCGTCAGCAGACAGAACAGAGAAGATGTCAATGTAGCCGTTGTAGATAGCGTTGTCCTTGGTAGCCAGCTCGGTGAAGAACATTCGCGACAGATCGGAAATTCGCTTATCGGGGTTCTCCAGACACTTGGCCATCTCACCCAGCTGTCCCTTGACCTTGACCTGGCCTGCGAGAATGAGGAAGGTGAGAGTCATGAGCGTGGTTCGCTGCACCATGGGAGAAGAGTCATGCAGACGCTCGTAGAGGTAGTTTGTGTTCTCGTCGAGCAGATGGTTGAAGCAGATGGTCATGTCTCCCAGCGCAATCACAGCGTTACTTCGAATGATGGGGTTCTCGGACTTCTCCATGATGGTGATCAGCAGGGGAAGAGACTGCTGGCAAAAGAGAGGAGAAACACACATGAGTTTCGAGAGACAGGAAGAGGCGGCAATCTGGAGAGTCTCAGACGAGTACTTGAGATTATTGGAACACACCTCGACGACAAGAGGGCCAAACTGAGCCAAAAGAGAGTTGTCACCGTAGAGAATCTCTCGTTCTCGCACAGAAGTGATAATCTCGGAGAAATCGTCCTCCGACGTTCCTCCAATCTGCTCCATGTCGTCGTCAGCACCTGCCTCTCCACTCTTGGCCTTCTCAACCATCACCTTGAGCCGCTTGAACTCGAGCTCCTTGGCTTCGAGGTAGACAATGAGCTTGATGGCAGCATGTCCAACCACAACAAGCAGCTGACTCAGCTTGATATCTCTGAGTCCAGATGAGTCCTCAGAGAAGGTGCTGATGGTCTTTCGTCTGATAATCTCGGACGTAATCTCTTCAGGCGAAGAAGCCAGAATGAAAATGGCGTTCAGAGACTGAGCAGCAACATCAAACCACTCCAGATCTTCAGTGTAGTGCTCGACGATGCTCATAAGCGCAAGAATCACAGGAGAGTCGCTGGACATGGAAGCCTTGAGTTTGGGGTCTCCTCCTAGTCGCTGGAGAGCCACACAGGCGTACTTTGCGAGAACGAGATCCTTCTGGCCAAAAGTACCGAGACCAACAGTCAGCAGGGTCTCCAGACCAACGTTGATGATCTCAGCGTCAGCCTGGGCAAGCATACCGAGCACAATGACGGCTCCTCGTCGCTGAGACCGAGAAATGGCTCCCTGAGTGTATCCAAAGGTCTGCCACAGTTTTCGGACAACGAGAGCGTTGATGATACCCTTCTCCATGGCCACACAAAGCAGACGTTCCAGAGAAGCCAGTTCGGCGAGCGTGGCTCCGTAAGTGAGAGAAATCAGGTTTCGAGCAATGTACATGGACGCCTCGTTGTCAGGAATAGACAAGGGGGCCTCGAAGAAGAGCTTTGAGTAGGCAGACAGAAGACGTTCCTGAACCTCTTTACCCTCATCAGAGTTACCCTTGGTCCAGATAACGTGCAGCATCTTTCTGATACCGCTGCTGGCTCCCTCAAAGTTGTAAGCGTCAGCCAGCACAAACATGTCCATCATCTCCATGACCTCTGTCTTGACCTTGGAGAACAGAAGTACTTCAGCCTGGTCAAAGGCCCGTTTCATGACCGTCATGAACTTGATGGCGTCCTTGTAGTATGTCTGAGTGAGCTGCAGCTTCTTGAGTTTCTCCAGGTTCTCAGAAACGTCACTCTGAGCAGGAGCTTCACCTTCATCGTCACTGGGAGGGTCCAGGTATGCTCCGTTCATCTCAGCAGGCATGGATTTCTCCAAATCTGCGATTTCCACCTCGATTCCAGCAAGTCTGTCCTTCCAAACACCCATATTGAGCTGAGCACCATGCAGAGCTTTAAAAGGGTGAGTGGTGACGAGCTTCTGAAGCAGTTTGGCAGCTCTTCCTCGAACAAGACCAGACTTGTCGTTCAGACACTCGACGGCCATGTTGGCAGTCTGCTGGAAGTGCGCGTTGAATCTCACCTCGAGATCACACACGTTGGAGAACAGCTGCAAGACTCGGGATCGAACGTACGGACTCACATCGAGAATTCGTTCCTCGACAAGTTCCAGAACTCCTTCAATCTGCGATCTGTAATGCTCTCCGTCCTCTCCAGTGGTCGAAATGGAAACCACAATCTGACTGCACGAATCGACAATACCGTTTCGAATAGCATACGAGTCAGACTCCAGAAGACGTCTCAAAACAGCCATCTGCTTGAGCACGAGTTTAGGAGCCAACTGGGACAGTTTGACGAGAAACATGGCAATTGCTTTGGGTGCCTTGGAGTCTGTATTCGAGAAATGCATTTGAGAAACCTCCAGAATGATGGCTTCAGAAACCGCACTTTCGTTTTCTCGGTTGTACAAAAGCGCCAAAAGTTCGGCCACAGGCTCAGACAGATGCTCGTAGTAGTTGAGGTGCTGTAGCAGCATGGAGTGGGCCATATTGGACTGGTTTTGGTACTTGATTCCGGCGATAATCACGTCAAACGTCGAATCTCGCACATTTCCGTCTTTTCCAAGAGCCTCGGTCTCAATAGCTCTATAAGCGGCTCTACAGATCATGGCTGCAAACGTGTCATGATCCTGAGACGTGCCGAAAATGGCTCGAAGCTGCTGAATGTCCATAATGTTGGCTGAAGCCTCCATCAGACCAACGATATATCGCTTGAGATTCTCCACCTCCACGTCCTTCTTGTTTCGTCCCTTGCCTCCAGAGTTGTCGTCCGTGCTCACCTTGTGTGCCAGAGCACTGATGAGCCACTGAACGAGAAATCCATACACTTCCACCTCGGTTCGAACCTGGGAATAGATGTCTGAATCCGATCTTTCCAGAGCCTCCAAAGCAGACTCACAGGCCTGGCGAAAACACGTCTGAAGCAGATCCGCAAGCTTGCCGAGCGACCGCGAAGTCAGCTCGCTGACATTCAGCAGAATCTGGAACGTGGTCGTCAGGTTGTTGGACTGAAAGATCTGAGAAGAGTTGACCGCGACATCTTCAATGAGCTCGTTGACGGCGTAGTTGAAGTCCGACGGCGAGTTGGCACGTGACACCAGCTGCTGCGCGTCCTCCAGATACTCGGTGTATATCTCGTTGAGAATGAATTCCGACATTGGGTTGTGTGTTGGAGGTGTAGTGGTGATGATGAGATTAGTTGTTTACGCGACGTGCATCAAAACAAATTAAGGTTTGGCTGTTGCTAGGCAACGCACACGAACATGACCAGAGCAAATGTTCGTGTGCGCTGAGGGGGGGACTGTGAAAGTATGTAAGGTGGTCTGGAGAAGTTTCTGGACTGGTTTTGAGCAGAACCATTTTTTCAGTGTTACTGTATCTCTTTTCTTCGAGGTATCAAATAGTGATGGTGTATCTCATGAGACTCCAAGTATTAGTGTTGGTTTTACTTGTATGTACTGGGAATAGGTTTATTCAAGTCAAGCGAACATGGAGTAGCTAAAGGAAGCTATAACGGTGTCTTTGTGTGCTTTTACTGTTATTACTACCTCTTAATGCGAACGTGTATAGTTCCTGTGATTCTTGTAGTTTTATGTTGTAGTATTTGGCTCGTAGATGTATCTTCTATATACTAAGTACAATAGTCAATGTATGTAAGTAGCTTTGTTAAGTCTAATTGAAGGCAATGAAAGGTGACACTCAACTCAACTAGAATATCAAATTTGAGGATTTATTTGCTGTAATGCGTCTCAGAAGCTCGAAAATGTCTTCAATTCAATGCCTGCTGCTTCGCAGGCTCTCTATAGCGTTCCTTAAGAGCCATCTGGTGCAGTTATGGATAAAAGAGCGGAGTTCAATTAGTTGAGTGTAAGAAAAACGCATATACGACGATGAATTTGTATCTAAATTATATTGACGAACTTGAACACCCCTTTTGGTCATATACTGTGACTATTATAGCTCAAATTGCTTTTGTTGGATTCACTTGAAGACCATGCACTTGTACAGTCCCTTTGAGAAGTACAATTGAGTCTGAAGACTGTTCTCAGTTCAAAACACATGTTGGTGTCTATCTAAAATAACCACTCAGCATTGTTTTTTTGGCCTGAAAGAGCTACAAGTAGAGACCTTCAACTGTATGTGTCGCTCAAGTGAACCAGACAATTGATATCGTATTAAAAGGAAGAAGTTCTTCGAAGTTGCGACACAAAGAACTCTCTCACCATTCTGTAATTACTACACAGTCAAAAGTTGACACCAGAAGAGCTCTACTTGTTGTCGGTCATGCTGTATCTTCAACCACCATAGATGATCGAGATAAGAACACATCAAACTGTCAAAATCGACTAATTAGTCAATGAAGTCTTCAAGTCTCAATTGACGTCCTAAACAGTCATATACCGAAAAGTCCTAAAACCAACTCTTCTTCAAAAGTAACCGCCTCACTTCTGGATATGACCCCCACCCTTCATCTTTAAACTCACAGTTAACCAAGGACCCTGACTCATGGCTTACACATCTTCACTAATCGAGATGGCAGATGCCAGAAGTAGAAACGACACTGACATAAAGAGACACACTCGTACGAGTACATACTTGGAGCCGTCTAAATCACTGCAATCAATTGACTAGCTAGAACCAATCTAACACAGCGTTGCACCAAGCCACATGAGGTGATCAACGTGTTACTTGAACTACAACCATCTTCAACTACACCTACAAATACAATTGACTCAGGCTCAGCTCTCGCCAGCTCACCCGCCATACAGGTTAGGTTATTAAATAATGCCGATGCTTACGTAGCTCCCCATCATGCTTGGCTTCCCGCATCGCCAGGAACAAATGGCTTGAAGCCCTTGTATCTGTTGTAGCCATTGGCAGCAACGGCCGGTGCCGGAGAAGAGCCCAAAGAGCCCGATGCAGGAGCACCGCCGTTGTTGCTGCCGGAGTTGTTGTTGTTGCTGTTGCTGTTGCTGTTGCTGTTGCTGTTGGTGTGGTTATTATGATGATTATTATGATGCTGGTGGTACGTCTTGCGAGGCGGCACCCGGTCGTAGTGCACCTTGAGAGCACGGCCCTCAAACATTTTGCCATCAAACAACTCAATCGCCTTGCGCGCCGTGTCCTCGTCCTCAAACGTGACCAATGCAAACCCCAGGCTGTCGCCCACGTCGTTGGTCTGGATCTCCACATGCGCCACGGGCCCACAGCTGCCCAGGTGCGCCTTGAGCTCGTACCACGTCGTCGCGAACGGGATGTTGCCCACAAACAGCCGCTGCTTGTCTATCGGCACGTCCGAGAAGTTCATGACTCGCGGCTTATAGCCACCACCGTACGAGCCGTTGTAGCCACCGTAGCCGCCGTAGCCGCCAAACCGCCGCATCCGCGGCACGTGCCCGTACTGCACGAACCCGCCGGGGTTGAGACCCATGCTGAACATGGGAGACGTTTGCGTCCAGTCAGGAGCAACAGGTGCCACGTAGTAGGGCATGGGGGAGTTAGTAAGAGAGGAGGCGCCCGATGAGGTGACCGAGTTGGCGGAGGGCGATGCTGTTTGGGAGGTGGTGGTCTCGGGGGCCGGGGTGGACAATGCAAGATAGGCCTCGGTCATGGGGGGCGAGCCGGGGTAGTACGGCACGTACTGAGGCATGTAGCCGCCCATGTACTGATGGGGGTGTATGGGCGCGCCTGTTGCGCCAGGGTAATGCTGCGGCGACTGGGGGTAGACGCCACCGCCGTACTGGTTGTACGGCACGCCGTGGACGCCCATGGGGTGGTGGACCTGATGCATGCCCATCCCCATCTGCATCTGGTGGTGCATCATGGCCTGGTGCTGGAGCATCATGGCCTGTTGGGCCGACAGGGGCGGCTGGGTGGCCAGCACGTAGCCGTCCATGTCGTGGCCCTGGAGCTTGGCCGCCAGCTCGACCGCCACCTGGGGGGTCTTGACCTCGACATTGGCGATGCCGGGCACCACGATACGCACCATGCACCAGCAGGGGAACACGTCGTTGATGACGTCTTTGACGCCGCGCCAGGTGGCGTTTTGGGGGAGCTGTGTTAGAACGAGTTGGCATTGACCATTTTCTCATGGATTTACTCACATTGTGAAGCGAGAAGGCGTTGGGGGGCAACAGGTCCGCCTCCGAATGGGGTGGCGAACTGGCCGGGGGAGATTTCGTGGCAGTGGCAGGTGGCGACTGCGACATTGGGGAGGTAGGGGGTCCGGAAAGCTCTCTGCTGCTGCTTGCGGGGGGCAAGAAGAACGGGAAGTGTGGCTGTTTGCAGTAGTGTTAGCCAACTGAAATGCCGGTGGTAGACGACTTTTGACCTGCTTTTGTGTCTCTAGTGGCACTAAGGTTTGAGAGTCACTAACGTCCTGTTGTGGGTGACTGAGGAGTGTGGAGACGTCAAACGGGCGTGGGAAACGGATGTGGGTCACGTGGGTGGCTTAGTAAGCGGTTTTCTGGGGTTGGTGCGATCCGCTAATGTCGTTTTATTCTCTTTCACGCTCCTTTTACACCGTAGGAGTTGTCAGAAGCAGAGTTAAATGGGTGAGCTTGTTCAAACTTGCTGCAAGTTGATAAGGCATGCCGGAACTGTGGGGGTTAGGGTACTGGCTGGGAGGGGATAAATAATGAGTAGAAAGAGGAGACATTGTGAGAGAGGGAGGAAGACTGTGGAGACTGGGCGGAAGAAGGGGTTGAGGTGGTGGTGTTAGCTGGGGAGGCGTATTTTTTGTGTCCATTATTCACTGCTTTTTTTCTTTTCTTTTGCTACTCGTTTCTGGAATTCTCGCTATAATTTCCCCCCTCTTATTTCTTTTCGTTTGATTAAAAATTATTCAAATATCCCGACTTGCTCGTATGACCTATTTTGTCGCCCTGTGCGCTGCAAAAGTATGGCAAGCTGCTCCGATCTTCCCCATACTCTTATATCCCGCACTCTACGCACTCCGCCTGCAACGCAACTGTGGTTGAAGTTTGTGGCAGGTGGAGGTGGTATTTGGAAATGGACAAAAGTGGAAACCCCGGAGAAAATCAAAGAAAATCGAAAGAAATCAAAGAAAACAGATAAATTCGATCAAAAATCATTTTAGCCCGGATAGACTGGTACATTGGTCTTAATGCCCTCTTAGCCACATCCTAGCACGGTACCGGTAGCATAACGTATGTCTAGGCCATCTAGTGGACTGGGAATCTAGCCAAGGTACTACTCGTACATCTCGGTACTCTAGGATCTTGCCTTAGCGACACCTGTCAGACTATAGTGGCAGTTGGAGACTGAATACGGGTTGAAAGTCAGATGTTTGAGTGACGATGGGCTGAAACTGGAGGAAAGCAACTCTTGAAAGGCTGGTGAAAGGGCTCAGCCTGAATCAGTGCCATCAGTATCTCTCTCTTTACAGCTTTACGCCCCACCTCCATTCACGTCATCTCTGTGTATAGAGAAGCTTCACCATCATCCGTTAGACATGATAATCAGCCTCATCTGTCAAGCCCTCGTCCGAACTTGCAGAAGACCGGCAACTGAGTACTTGGATCTCAACATCGGACGTACGGAGCGGAGTAACTGGTAGGTGGAGGTCAAGTGAAACCAAAGCTTCAGTATCATCGCAAGTGTCTCAAAGACTCGAATAGGTGTTTTAACAGCTCAATTGACTGCCATGGGTATTGCAAGAGAGTGTTTTGCCAGCTTGCCCTGGGAAACACTTATATAGGAAGTAATTGTAGTGAGGTCCATTGGAATACAAGTACGAGTATCAGGAAGTTCTCCTCAGTCAAGAAATATTGAACATACGTATTTCAAAGTGATTCGTCTTCATCAATATCAGCAAAATCTGGTCACCATTCATGATGTTAGACATCCATATCAAATGGCGTGACTATGAAAACAAAATGATCGGAAATTGATTGTCACTATAGCTACCGGTACTCAGTCTTTGATACAACACCATTAATCCCTCTTGGAGACCATAGAAACATGTGAGATGGTGATACACACGTATTTTACACTACCGGTAACGTAATAGACACCAATACATCACGGGAAGATCCCCTATCGGCCACCCTCTTTCACCTCTCTCTTACACCTACAGTATATTACCTATATCATCTAAAATACATTTATATAAATTACTCCAGAGTCTGTGGGGACGCTGACATGACATGTGCTCCTCTCCCCTACTGGGAAAACCGGGCCTGTCGAGCCTTGATCTTCTCCTCGTCCACAGTAGCGATTTTCACGCCGGGCTTGAGACCGTTCTCGCTCTTCTTGTAGGGATGGGCCTCCTTCTTGTCCTTGGCGGTCACAGACTCCCGTCGAGCCTTGCCTCCCTCCTTTCGTCGGTTTTTGGCAATGGCATCGAGACCCTTGTCCAGCGACAGACCGGTGGAAACGGCCGCAGAAGCGCCAAACCGCTTGATTCGCTCCAGCTGTTTCTCCAGCTCGGCGATATCTGCGTCGTTGTCGCCGGTGGCAAACCGCTTCTTTCGCTTGATCTGCTTCTCCAGATCCTCAATCGCCTGTTTCTGCTTGTCCTCGTCGGAAATCACAGGCTCCTCTTCGTCGACATCGATGGTCTCAGTAGCAGCAGCAGGGGCAGCCTCGGTCTCGGTCTCGGTGACCTCAATTACTTCAGTGGGCGCAGCGGCGGCGGCAGGAGCCTCGGTAGAAGCGGCAGGAGCTGCTGTCTCGGTAGAAGCCTCAGTCTCGGTGGTCTTCTCAGCGGCCTTGTCTCCATCTCCACCCTTATCAGCCTCCTCCAATCGGGCGACCAGATCGGCCTTGTTGCCGGAAACGGCAAGCCCCCGGGCGGCCAGCAGCTCCTTGAGCTCGGCGACTTTTTTGCTGGCGTAGTCGGACATGATTGACGGTGTGCTGATGTGCTGTTCAAGTCGAGGTCACCTCGAAACTCGGCTTGAAACTCTGCTGGGGCCGAAATATGCACCCAACTCCCAACGTAAACAGACGCATACAGAGGTGACGCGTGAAATGAATAATAATGGAAAATGGGGAAATGGAGAAAATAATAAAAAATGAGGGGAAAAGAGTAAAAAGGCGGGAAAAAATAGGAAAAAGATAAAACAGTCAAACAAGATACTTGTACTCACACAAATATCTATCCATCTACCACCCGATGTGGCACCACCCCAACAACCACCCCTTCACTCTCATGAAACATGTTATTTATGTATATATAAGTTAGATATCGGATATGGTAGATGGATTGTGTGTGTGATTTGGTATTGGTTGGTATGGGAAAGTCTGGTCACACAGCAGACTAGCCCAGCGTGCGGACACCGAGCTACAAGAACAAGTACGGTTCCTGTAGCGTTAGCAGCTCGAAGAAGGCGACTAGTTCAAAGCTGATCCAGCCTTCAGCCAGCCGTCGTTGAGGTGCTCCAGCCACATCTGTCACCTTCCTTCAGTCACATCTGCCGACCGCTTCCAGCCACTCCCCTATGCGACAATCTGCTTACCGACTAGGGCCTGCTCCACCTGACCGACATCAAGAAGCAGGCCTGAATCGGCCGACTCGGGGGTCGCCAGCTCAGAATCCCTGTCGCTCTGGTGCGAATCGGAATCCAAGCCGGGAGGATCGCTGAACACCTGACCCTTGTAGTCGTACTCTTCAATGTCCAGCTCTCCAAACATCTCCACCTCTCCGGTGCCACATCCAAAGTCCAGAGGAGTGTAGTCAATGGGTCCTCCAAAGACATTGAAATGGGGAGAGTCCGAGGGCACCTTCTCGTGGCCATTGGGGCCAATGGAGTATGTCGATTGCATCGTTCGCTTGTTGCTGTGGAAATAGGGGTACGGAGAACACGTTTCGAGCTCGTAGACAGACAGAGGGTCGACGGCTGTCAACAGCGCTCTTCGCTCTTCGGAAATACGAGCCTCCTCCGCCATCTTGTTCTCGTTCAGCGCGCTCAACACGCTGGTCCTTGTCGAGATGTTGGATTTCACCGAGCCTTGACTCGAAGGAGGAGGGGTCCCAAAAAATGGAGTGGGCGTAGCAAATGCATTGGGGGTGACAGCAGGCTTGGGGACTGGGGCAGGTGTAGGGGCTTCGTTCTCAGGGGATGAGTCTCCACTTTCAAGGGGGAAGATCCATTCGTGGTTCATGGTTCCAGAGGCCTGGTTGACAGAAACAAGTCTGTTGCCTCGAAGCAGCAACACTGAAGACGCATCCTTGCTACTACTCACTCCCTGGCGAACTCCAGACAGTTTCCACAGCTTGACTTCTTCAGAGTAGAAAGGGTACTCCATGTTTCGCTGGAACCAGTGTAGAGAGCCCTGTTTGGCGTTCACGATGCCCAGGCCTCCAGAAGCGGTCCAGATGATCCCTCCTACCCTCGCTGGCGTCTTTCCTCGCTGGTGCTTCGAAACCAGATTCACCTCTTTATCAGCAAATGTCAAATCGTACGTGAACACATGCTCGCCATTGTGGGAGGCTGTAGCAATGGACAGATCGTAGGGCGACAGAGAGAGGAACGATAAACCAGAAGGAGGAGAAAAGGAGCACGTTTCTTTGCCTGTTTGGAGATCAAGAACGGTGACAACGGGCGGTTTTCGACCGAGAATGTTCCACGATCGCATACTGAGACCGGCCTTGTCTGTACCGTTAGGCTGGGACGACTCGTAACCCCAGTAGTAGCGTGAACCAGCAGCAACCAGAGACTTGAGAGAGGTAGCTGCAGTCATAGACAGGGACTCTAGCACTCTCTCCAGCAGGGGACCAGGAGGAGGAAGACCTACGGGGGTCAGAACGCCGTCCAAATCAGGTGCATCTCGACAGTAGGCCAGCCATCTGCCTTGTAGATCGAGCAGCGGGGCAGAATGGGGAAACGGGGGTAAAATGCTCGATTCACGCTGCTTTTGGGAAGCAGCAGGCTGGATCTGGGCAGTTTGGACCTTGGCGGTGCCTGTAGTTTCTGTTAGAACGTAGTCAGGTCTTTTATAGACAAAAAACTCGCCTGTGATGGCAGTCAACACGAGATAACCTGGGGCATGGTTAACGGTGTAAGTATCCGGGGTCTTGACAGGTCCCTCCAGTTTATGAAGCACTTTCAGCGTCATCATGTCGTATACAAAGATCTGGACCGTCTTCTTGTGTCTTACTTGCACCAACACCTCGTCTTCGTCCAAGGCATGTACTCCCACCACTGTTCCCCCCTCGGTTTCCACGCTCTTGCTTCCCGTCACAACGTATGTGTCGCCGTCCTCCTGCCACACATGCAGCGTGTCCTTGAGCGTGTCACAGATGTACACCTTGTTGCCTCCCTGCCCCACAGACGTCAGAGGCCCCGCCTTGAGCGACGAGCTTCCAAAGGTGAAGTCCTGGGTGCTGAGGCCGACCTTGACGGGTTCCGGGTCTGCTCCGGCGATTCCCTTGGTCCAATCGGCGACTCGTCGCAGCGCGTCTGTCTGGAACGCCTTGGGGGCCGTTTTGTGTACTGACATGGGGTTGGTTTTCAGAGAACTGAGGTTACGCGATGTGGTTATTGATTGGGTGTGGTAGTGAGGCTGATTGGAAGAGTATTTGGTGTCGTCAATTGAATGGGGGTTGTTGTTGTTGTGTGGATTGCCGGGATTGTTGTTTTTTTTCTTCTTTTGTTTCTCGTTTGCACTTGTTTTTCTTGTAAATCGCTCGTGTCTCGGTTGATGGAGGTCTAGAGATTACCTGGGAGGGTAGGCTTTGTTGGGAGTTTATACATCACGTGGAGATAACCCAAGCTCAAAGTTGGTGCGGTGCAATTGCTCAAACTATGCGTGATAACGTGCACTCGGAGGTACAAGTTACGACGTTGTGAGCAATGATAGAAGAGGGTGAGGGAGGGAGATAGACAGGAGAGGACGAGGATGTTACATGAGAAGAAATTATTTGTTGAAATTAAATGCTGGAAAAAATAATACCTGCACTTGTGGGTCCGTTCTTGTACAGTACCAGTAGCTACAGCTGTTTAGGTCATAATTTTGTGCATCGATTAGGATGCACCCCACACTCAAGATTTAGCCTGGAGTTGGTGCTACTTGTAGGTGGCAACAACAAGACGAGAGAGCGCAAGACAAGATGGTACGTTGTGGAGAGTAGTGGCGGCGTTAGATTGGCCTAAAAAGAGGTACTCGTACGGGTTTCACTATTTTGACGGGTCCACCTATGAAGTTAGACTCATCTATCAGTGGGTGGCAAAAGTTGTAAAGGTACATTCCAGTACAGGCACATTTGACGTCACGCAAAAGTTCCCCAAGACAGAGCAAATTGATGGGAAATGTTCAAAAAATGTGTCTAAAATGTTGTTTAAGGATTTGTCCATTTTTACTCCAAATAGTGCTCTCGTACCCCTAGCCAAGTCAGCTGATAAAGACAAGACATTACAGACGTCTGATAAGAGGTGTCCATATGCACTCAAAGGAAGCTCGAAAATCACCCAACCGGATAAGGCCACTTTTTGAATAACCCTTCTATCCATCTATCCGTCAACGGCTGCTCTTTTACCACCCCCCTACCCTCACTTGTCCTTGCCTCTTTTGTGGACAGCCACAGGTGTTATTAAATAAACTTCTTTATCGCGTGCTGGTGCAGCAGAAACAAAGCCGCCTGACTTTGCCCCTCGTACGCTTGATATCAGGTCCCGAATCTCCCTTCGTGACACGTGATAATAGATAAACTGTAGCAAGTTACATGGAAGCGAGCTGAACCAAGTTACCTCCCCAGAAATACCCCCTACTCGTCCTCTTTCTGGCCCCCAAAAACCACCACCCTGCTCCTCACACCACCTTCCATTTCCACCTCCACATTAATACAACCCCACCCTAATTAAATTCGATATCTTTCCCACCCCATACCGCAGACATGGACAAAATCAAGCCCGATAAATCCAAGGCCAACGCCGGAAAACAGCCCAAACACACCACCTACTTTCTCACGGCCGACTGTCCGAAATCCCACTCCACCACCACCGTCACCAAGGTCTCCCATTTGCCCCAGGAGCCACATGTGCCGTTGAAGCCGTCCATGAGCTGCGACTCGGTGGACTCCTTTTTCTTCTCAGACGTGTCTGTCATCAGCAAGAGGGAGGGCGATGAAGCTGAAGATGACGACGACAAGACCCATGCCACCACTTCACCTTCCATCGCTGAAAGTGGCTCTCTTATCAACGTGCCCTCCTCCAACATTACCCCTTTGGAAGACACTTCAGATACCTCAGATGAAACCTCGCACCCTTCATCGCACCCCTCCTCCTCCTCTCACCCCACGTTCAACTACCCGTTGAACTTCCCCCATCTCAAATCCCTATCCGTAGTCTCTTCTAAACCAGCTTCCCTGCTGTCCATGGATAGTGCTTCTTCGAGCCCTAGACTAGACGCCTCCGATAACCTGCTCTCGGAGACTCTGCTGTCTTCGGACGACGACGAAAGCGAGGGAAGCGCCAGACACACAGAACTACGCATGCCCCAGTTCATCATGCCCACCATCCCTCTCACGTCTCGTCGTCCGTTTACAGAAACAGGACTAAGACTGGGGAAGCTCAGAGTCATGGTGGCGGGCCAGAAAGAGAGCGGCAAGTCGGCGCTTATCCGCTCTTTTGTCCAGCAGTGCCAGGATATCGTCTACGTGGACGCTGCGGCTCCTATAGTAACTCCCCTTCCTCGCTCAAAAGCAGCGAGAAACTTCCACGAACCGGTCATGTGGGAAACCCAGGCGTCGACGAGACCCAGTCCTGTTTTTGAAATGTCTAATTCGGCCGGAAACTCCGTTTCTGACTCGTCAACACTGACAGCAACGGAAAACTCGTCCACTGCGACGCTGGACTTCAACGTGAGCTTTGTCGAATGCTCACAGCAATCTGGAGACTGGCTGGACCATGCTACCGCGTACCTGGAGCAGCAGCTTCAACGCACGTCGCAGATGGTCAACCCCATGAGTCCCAATTGCTCAAAGATCATGATGACCTCTTCGGGCATGGACAATGTGGACGTCTGTCTGTTCCTTCTGAGCAAACCTCCAGACGCCGAGCAACTGGAACAGATGCGGGTTCTGTCTTCGTACGTGCCTCTCATTCCTCTGGTTTCAAAGTCAGACTCGCTGAGTGACCGCAAACTGGCTGCTCTCAAGCTACGAATCCTGCGAGATCTCGAGAAAGAAGGCATTCTGCCCTTTGCCTTTGACTTTTCCGTCCCGGATATCCTCTCAGTCTTTGAAGAATCTGACCTCCTGTCTTCAGACGACGACGACCAACCGAAACTGGTCCAATCTCTCGCTACGCCACTCATTCGCCGGTCAACGACCCCCCAGTACCCCTTTTCCGTGTCGTCTGTCGCCGAATTGGAACTCGACGCCTCGGTGCTCATGAACCCCAACTATACTCCAAAGCTGGTGTCTTCAGACCTGGATGTTCTGTGTAGACAGTTGTTCTCGGAAAAGGGCTCCTCCTGGCTCAGATACAAGGCCGGTCAGCAGTTCATTGCCTGGGCTGTCAACATGCAGCAAGCTGTGACTCTGAGAGGTGTGCGGGGAGTGGTTTCGTACTCTCAGGAACCTTCCGTGCCTCAGTTTTACATCCCTGAGTTTGTGGTAAATGCAGCTGCTATGCCACTGACCATCGACCACAATCTGCTGGCCAACCAGAGCACAGTCGACTGGATTTCGCAGCTCAAAACCGAGTCTGGGGTGCTGGTTCAGGTCACTCAAAGCAGAGGACCCGCTTACAACTGCCTAGGAGGGTACACTGACGATGAAAAGTACTCGCATTCCATCAACAACGTGGACCCTCTGGAGCTGAAACGGCACTTCAAGCTGCTCAACAAGCTGGTCAGCTGGGCATGCAAGGCTCTGAGCTATACTATCGGAGCCTCTCTCGTGGTCAAGATGGTCACCGTGTGCATGCAAGGAGAGCTCTACGCTCCCCCACCCCCTCCCCAGGCCGTGTCCAAGGAGGGACCTTTCAACGACGCCGCTCAGATGCTCTGCCAGGTGTTTGAAAACGTGAGCCGCGAGCTCATGGCCGTAGCGGAGTTTACCTTTTAATAGATCGAGGAGTTAAGTGTGGAGGTGAACGTACTTGTAGTGTGTTATACAAGACTCATGTTGCAAATCAATATATATAATATGTACAGTATAGACTCTTAGAGATGAGCTTATGCTTCTGAGGTCTGAGTCGATAGAGACTACTCTTGAAGAGATGGTCTATTTCTGAGTTCTCCAGTGTCGCACAATTACCTCCTTAAGTAAAAACCACCAACTCATTAGGAATCTCATGCTTCAGCTCATCAATCAAAAATCCCTGCTCGGATCCATACGCAAGCATATTGTCCATCACCTTTGGCTTCTCCTCCACAAGCTCCTCGACAATAGGCGAGCACTGAAAGCATACGCTAGTCTTGCACTCCTGAATAGTAACCATAGGCAGATCTTCATTCAGCCACTCAGGTTTATCGTTCAGAGGGAACATGGTAGGGTGGAACACGGCCTTGAACTTGACATCCTGGCCCTTCTGGATCTTAGCTCCAGGGTCCAGAACCAGCATCGAAGCTCGGTTGCCCCATCCTCCTCCTCCAGCAATCACCTTGAAGGTATCGTCTCCCAGAGTAGCGAAAACAAGGGTATCCTTTGAAGGGTTTGCGACCAAAGTAGGGCAGTTTTGCAGGAACGACGATGCGGGCTGTCCGTTGATCTCCTTGATCAGGTTTTCTCGGCATTGAGTGATGATCTGAGACTCGTTCTTGTAGTCAAACAGCTCCAGAGCAGGAGTCCAGTTGTCTGTCTTTTTGAGATCTGCAGCGTTGTCAAAAGGCAGATCGACGGCAATGGCAGTGAGATTGTGACCGTTGTTGACATCGTCAGAGTGTCTATCTGAGAAGAACAAGGTAGACTGGCTGCCTGATGTGAAAAGAGTGTTTGCCAGAGGCATAACTACATTGGTAGCGTCAAAAGAGACAGACATGAGCGAAGTCTGGGTGGTCCAGTTGGTTCTGCCCACGCTTAGGCCTCTGGAATCAGCCAGAGGCGAATTGGGCATCTCCTGACCCTCCATAGAGACGGAGTCCTTGACTGTCATCTTTCGATCGAACCAAACGGCCGAAAGACCGTCTCTGGAGCACGAAGGACCGACGGTATCGACAGCTGCGGCGACAATCTGAATGTCAGGGTGCTCGCTCTGGATTTTCTCGGTTGTGGACACCAGATTCGTGGCATACTGGGCGGTTGCTGTGAGAAAGAGGGACTTGGCTTCAGGCACCTGATTTCGGGCTTCCAAGATCTGAGAGAAGACCGACTCAGAGGAAATGGCAGGCGCGATGGCCGTGAAGGCGTGGTGCAAGTCTCGTTTCTGTGAGACTTGTCGCACAAGAGATATCGTGGTTCGTTTGAACATGGTGTGGTGATTAAGATGGTGAAGTTTGATCCAAGTGTGCATGAATTAATTATTAGTGAGTTTAATAGAGAATTTTGGAAAATTAGAAAAATTACAAGAAATTGTGGAAAATTAGGAAGGCTATTTGAAGTGGTTATTGTAGTAATTTGTCTTTCCACGGAACAGTAGCTGGTCTTCTTATGCCAGTTGCAAAGCTCAATATCGAGCATTAGTCATCTAACCATACAGAGAGCCCTCAGTTATGCTTACTAAGAGATGCCTCACAGACTGAAGAAGCAACCAAGTGAAGTGAATTACAAAAGCTGCTCAGTATAATGAGCCAATCATTTTCTTCCCCCTCATATTGCTCACTCTCTACAATGCTAGATGCACCCCAGATGGCCTGATGGCCTGATGAGATGCGTCTGTAAAGTACATCAGAGATCGTCCTTGGAAGAGTCGTCATCATTCATCTATATAGTATACAGCTGCCGGTTCAACCCCTCCCTACAACTTGTTGATATACTTGGGGTCAATTCCTCGGAAGGTATCCTCCACAGTCTGCTTCAGAGTGATGTACTTTCTGGGGAACACCTTGTTGGTCTTGGAATTGTCGTATCTGAAAGCCCGTTTCAGGCCAGAGTAGTCTCCAGGAGTGCCCTTGTCGGCATTGAACTCGGGGAACTCCTTGTTGGTGATATCCAGAATCTCCTGACGAGTGTAGTAGCCTCCAATGGTGAGCCATCTAGCAGACTCAGTAGCGTCAATGGCAGCCACGTGAGCGGCAGCAGTGTCTCTGACATCCACGTAGGTTCCTGCGTATCGGAAGTTGGATCCCTTTTTGAGAGCGTCCACCAGCTGTTCATTGGAGGTGTTGAGGGTATCTGTTTGTCCGTAGACAGGTCCAAACACCAGAGGAGGCAGGATGGTCACCAGGTTGTACTTGGCCTTCTTGTGGAGTTCCCAGGCTGCCTTTTCGGCAAACGTCTTGGATCCTCGGTAAGTGTAGCTTCCTCCCTTCTTTTCAGCGTCTTCCCACGAGATTCCGTTCCACGAGTCCTCGGTGATGATCTCATTGTAGTCATCGATGTACTTGATGTCAACCACCGCAGCCACCGAGGAAGTGACAACCACGTGGGTCACGGAGTCCGGAATGGCGTTCAAAACGGCCTTGGTACCGTTCACGGCAGGCTGCAGAACCTCGGTGAGCGGATCGGTGAAGTTGAAGTGGAACGGAGAAGCGGTATGGATGACCTTTGTGATCTCCGGGTTCTGCTTGAAGATCTCCCGGACTTCGGACTCCGACTCAATGTCCGACAGCGGCACAAACTTGACCTTCTTGCCCTCAAACCGCTTTCTCAGCGGCTCCACCTTGGACTCTGATCTGTAGGTAGCCACTACAGGAAGGCCCTTGGCTAGCAATTGGTCGAGAACGTGGGTAGCAATGAATCCAGTAGCTCCAGTGAGTAGGACGGACATTTTGAATGTAAGAGTAAGTTGTCTCTGCTCTCAGAGAGTCTTCTCCCACGCTATATATATCTCCTAAATTACAAATACACTTTCGTGGCTGATTACGAATGAAACGCTGTTTCGTCGAAATATGCGTGATAACGTGGGGGGTTAGATTGGGGGTGGGCATAAGCGAAAACGAGCGAGACTTAAGCGAAAATAAGCGAAAAATCGGGGAAAATAAATTAAAAAAGCCACAAGCAAAACAGTTGAATTGAGCATCTCACATGTGTCTCACAACCGCGCATCTACGCAACCGCGCATCTTATCTCTGCCTGTCAAACTCACGTCAAACTCTCCCCATGATTTGTCATGACTTGGGTAAGCTTGACTGATGACTGATGAGATGAGGGGGGTGATAAGATGGGTACCTGTAGTAGTGACAGGTGAACACTTGATTCTGGAGATGATTGACTGTTCGAATAAATTGGTTTAGTCACTGAGATGTACCTTCACGACTCTACCCCCTACTAGTAGACTCAATTCTTCTACTCCAGTCACGTCTATTTTCTATAATATCCTGTTTTTGTCATTTTTTTACTCCTCCTTCTTAACCTCGAGCCACTGGGCGACAAAGTCTCGAATGGTCTCTTGGAGAGGAGTGAACTCGAACCCAAGCAGCTTCTTGGTCTCGGAGTTGTCAAAGTTGAAGGTCTTGGCCTCAATCTCCTCAACGGTGTCGGGCTTACCAACGGCAATCTTGCCTCTGAGCTCGGGAAAGTCCTCGTTGATGTAGTTGAGAAGACGCTGAGAACAGAATTTGTCGGCACACAGCATCAGTCGCTTTCCGTTGGTCTTCTCGTCCAGAGCAATAACATGGCCCTTGGCAACGTCTCGAACGTCCACACAGAACGAATTGTACTGTCCGACACCCTCGTCTCCCTCCTTGACTTCCAGAGCATGGGTGACAATGTCTCCATTAGAAGTGTTGAGACTCTTGAGATCAGGCTTGGTGATAGAAGGACCAAAGACCAGCGAAGGGTTGACGGTGGTCAGCTGGTAAAAGGGCTTCTCGTTCTCCACAAACTCCCAGGCGGCCTTCTCGGCAAACTTCTTGGACGCAAAGTAGGTCAGAAACTCCACGTTGCCTGCTCCCTGTTCCCAGGTGATTCGGTTCCAGTCCTTCTCAGTCACAGTCACTGAGGGGTCAAACATGTCGTCGGCAGTGAGCATGGACACGAACGAAGACGTGACCACGACCTTGGTCACCTGAGGAGCGTGTTTCAGCACGGACTGAAGCACCACCTTGGTTCCCTCGACGGCAGGCTCAAGCATGTCCTTGACGGGGTCCTTGATGTTGAAATGGAAAGGAGAAGCGGTGTGCAGCACCTTGCCAATCTCGGGGTGCTTGTCGAACAGCTGGTCGAACTCCTCGGCAGATCGAATGTCAGAAACAGTCTCCAGAATCAGCTTCTTGTTAGCAACGGCGTCAGGGAACACGGCTTCCAGAGCCGCGCCCTTCTGGGGGCTTCTGATGGTTCCAATGACACTGTGGCCGCTCTTCAACAGCTGGTCGATACAATGGGAGGCAATGAAGCCGGTGGCGCCGGTGACAAGAATGGACATGCTGTGCAAAGAGGTTAGTATGGTGTTGTGGGATTCATTTCTTCCAGCTTTTAACGTCGCTTATATCTTAATTGCCATGACTCGTGTGAAGAGCCTATTTCGAAACTTTAGCTGCGAAATAGTTCTAACGGTGCATGAGAGGTATTGCACATGTACGCTAGACCACGATGATGCGGGACTTTGTGGGTCAAAAGGTGGGCCCTATATGCCTCGGGACGGAGCGTAGTGGCATGCTCCGTTTTCCGTTTGTCCAAATGTCGTTTTTTTCTGTTGTTAGAAGGACCTATATGTCTCCCCCTTGTATCTCAACATGACTCAATTTAAGTACTGATAACTCAAGTATACCTTTAATTATTAATTGACGTATGCCAATAATAATACACGTGTCGAAGGGAGAAGGGAGAAATTGCAAATATTTGTTGGAAATTTAGAAAATCCGTAAAAACTCGAAAAAAATCACCGTTACACTGCCCCGTTTCCAATGCGGAGAATGATACACCGTCTTGCGCTATTTAGCACCACACTAGGAGATGTGACGTTGCACTAGATGGCTTAGCTAAACGGTGTCAAGGGTGTTAAGAGGAAAGTGGGGGGTTTTGTGTACAAGTAAGTAAAACAAATGGAGTTAGTAAATCGAAGATGTGGGTTTGTTGCAACCATCTTTCCTCTCAGTTCAACGCTTCTATAATCCCCTCTTATGGCCTGATTCTGTAGACTGAACTAACGTATACTACCGGTACACTAGCGTTGTCCTATGGAACCTCGCT
The DNA here is from genome assembly GCA_001600535.1 of Yarrowia sp. JCM 30696. Lineage (NCBI taxonomy): Eukaryota > Fungi > Ascomycota > Dipodascomycetes > Dipodascales > Yarrowia > Yarrowia sp. JCM 30696. The sequence goes on from BCKG01000007.1 coordinate 990,952, forward strand.
GGGTCACACTAGAGGAGCAGGGTGTTCTGGTGTACAAGTATAAGTAATTGCAGTAGTGCTGTTTTGTCAGCAGAGATGCATTATCTCCGAGGTGTCGGATATAGAGGAGATGACTAACAAGGTGACTAAGATGTGGAATAAGAGTTATTACGTGGAAAGAGTGCTGCTTGAGGCGTCACGGTGATTTACAAATACTATCCCTGTTCCAGTCTCACTTCGAGTTGGTTACTATTGCCGTCTCGTATTAGGACAAATGCCTCACATGTAGTATACTCCGTTAAATACGACAACCCTATCAAGTTATCGTCAAGGTGCCCACCAGTCAGTCATTTCTGTCAGCAAGATGGTCATTTTTGTCAAGCTCGTAAATATGGCTGCAGATACTGAGATGAGTCTGCAATAGAACATGAGATTATAGCTGAAACGGCTGCTAAAGACGAGAAGACTTGGCAATGATGACTATAGCCATAGTCCGGTCATTATTGTGAAGTCCCCGGACTTTGTTATGTTTTATGAAATCAGATATTAATGCAGGGAGCGACTCGTGCTATGCTGTATCTCCAGAAATGGAAATCTGTGTCAAAGACGAAGAATTGAAGGAATAAGAACACAAACTTGACGGGGATATATTTCAAGAAAGCAGGATTCTTACTGTGAACTCCTCATCGTCATAGCTTTCGTATTTGTCGAGTTCTGTTCCATCATGGTTATGTGCCGTGTGCTGTGAAACACATTCCACTCAGCTGGACAAAAAAAATGTTAAGAATGAGCTGATCAAATGAAAAGTGCGTTTGAGCAAGCCGTTCCTTGTGAAATTTCAACTTCACGGCTTCAGGTAGGCCGCAACACAGCTGTTATGTCTTACCCGTTCTAATCCACCATTCCGACTCTATACCTAAGACACGTCCCACGTCTGCACTACGTGTTTGGATCGACGTGTTTGGTCTTGGTTAGTCGCCCCAGATTGACAGTACAAACAATGACCGCTGGACCCCTTATCGTGTCTATTTGTTGGGATACGAGCGCTTGTGAAAGAGCCAACTCAAACAACACCATGCAAAGCGGATCCATTCTCCCTTTGGCCAGCTGGCGAGCCTTTTCTTGGCATTTTAAGAAGCTCGCCCTGTCTTGTTTCACCTATGTCTCTGATCTGGTTGTTTACAACTGTTTCAGTAAGCTTCCGACCCTATCACCCCTGGATGTTTTACAGCCCTGTAATGGAACAAGAGTACAAGGACACAGTATTCGTAGTATCATAGCTCCAAGAATATACCTGTACAGTATTGTAGTAATAACACGCAGTTATCAATGCCTTTCATACTGTACAAGTAGCTAGCAGTGCATGGCTTGATCAACAAAACCTACCGTAGCGAATCTCTCAGTGTGTGCAGAGGTGACTCCGGTGTCTTAGAAAGATCTTGAAGATCGTGCCAGGAGAAGTGGGGTAATCACATGAAACGGAGGCGGTGAGAGTAGCTGAAGTAGGAGTGTAGTAGAACTCGTTCTCAGACTCGCACTCGCACTTGTACCCAAAAATCGGACTTGATAAACTCCGATACCGAGTCAGTACTCTAACACGACTACACCTCCGCTATAATCAGATATCTTAACAGTGGGAAAAGAAATTTTTGCACCAAAGCTGGCTCGTACGGATTGTCTCGTTTTAATTAAGCCAAGGTTTTCCCTAGCAGCGCCTTATTCCACTGTAACCTGGTGCACGACGATCTGTCAATCGCAGGCGACAATCCTCAGGACAATCCTCAGGACAATGCGACCGTGTCAATCCCCCACAAGGTTGTATTGTTGAAGAGAGAAAAGCAAGAGTTCGGAAAGACAAAAGTGGAAAAAGGAAATAGCAGGAGAAAATGCGGGACGCCGGAGGCTGGAATGGGCGAAAAATGTACGCCCCTGCTTCCAAGCTGATTGATAAAGTCGAGTAGCGTGTGGAATGGACGGAACCCCTGCGATTCCAGGGGCAGTTACGAAGAGCTCGCCCGTTAACCGACTTAAGCCCTCTTTCACATTCTCTGTTCCTGTACCTCGCATATTCTTTCTACACACCCGTTGCATGGAACACCTGATGAACACACATGTCTTGAGTGACCAGAAGGTTACAGCTTGAGGGTTGAGTAGAGAGGTAACAAAGAGTTTGACTAAAGTCTTCGTTTAGTTAAGTTGGGGAGTGTGTTAACAACTGTGAACAAGCCAACCAAGGGGTATAGTAGAGCGTGTAGACAACGTGCTATACCCCCACACCCCTGACCATAGAACAGACACCAAGAAGACGTTATCATAACTGCTCAGCTAATACTGCCAGCGAACCCAATATCCAGTTGCAACCTGTTTTTCGTCTATGATGAACACGGCAATAAATACAAGATTCGGCTCTTCTCAAACGGGACGTCTTGACCCCCAAGCCAAGTGATAAAGAAGAGCCGTCGGAAAAAAGACGAGCTAATTGGGTGCTGGAAATGGCCGTGCAGAGCCTGAAGCGAACGTACTATCCCCCAGGAATTGACAGCAACCCAGCTTGAGTTACGCTCGCAAAAGTACGTTACGTTACGCTACACCCAACCATCGCCAATCCGTCTGACATCAGAGACAGCAAGACAAGAGAGGTCGTACCTGAAAACAGACTGAGACACTGGTAGAGTGGTTACGGGGCGTTTCTCGGGCCCAAGCGGACTTGCTTAGTGTACCCCTCACATGTGAATAAAATCGTAATCCACCTCTTTATCATGGTACATGAGAGAGGTGGACGGTTGGCAGTCTGGCGGCTTTCCAAAAACTTCTCTGCAGTTCAGGAGTTGAGAATTGAGGGGATACGGACCTATTTGTGAAGTTCCCATTCGAATTGGTCTTGTACTTGTGGAGAACATAGCCCTAGTCCGTCGATAACGTCTACATCAACCTCTCACTTAAAACCTCTACGGCCATCTTTACGAGATCGCAGTCTAGCCACATTGCCACTTGCCATTTGATCGAAGTGGCACATGTCCAATGACGCTGTCTTCCGCCTCAACACATGTCTCTCTTTCTCCGATGGACGGCTCCAAGTTAGTTTGAGTTACAGAAGAGTAGAAGATGAGAAGATTGTACTTTTAGATAACTCGTACGACTCTGGTTATACTATTCCTCAACGTACACAGCTGACATTGCTACTGGTGACGATAATGCCTCATTCAATGCGCTGGACGGTACTTCTTTTTAGGCGCTCAATTTGTTCTCTCCGACGCCGATCTTCGTTACCCTCTTGTCATTTCTTCTTTCAGGCAGGGTGCACCGAAAGCGCGTGTCTGAGTCTAAGCTTGGGCCCTCTCTACTTTGACATTCCAGGGTGCAAGTCTATCACGAAAGAAGTTTCGTATTCACGTTCCTGTCCACGATGGTTGTTCAATTTTTTGAATCTAAATTATATTAAATAGGGTACTAGTGATTTTGAGAAGAGTGTGGGCACCGAGGAATACGCTTAGGCGCAGACGGTGGTGGCAGGGACCTTCTCGGGAGCGCAGTGCTGGACGTAGTTCATCAGGTCCTGTCGAACGTTCATGAACTGGTTCATGTTGTACTGCTGAGTGCAAGAGATACAAGCGTTGACATTGTCGTCAGAGTTTCGGATAACAGCACAGATACAGTCGGGGTCCTTCCAGCACGAGCCCATGACACCGAGCAGACCCAGGCACTTCTCCTGGCACTCCTTCTTGGCAATGAGGCCGAGGAATCGCTTGCCGTTGGCGGGAGCCTGGGGAGCGGGGGTGCAAGGGCCGGGGGCGGGCAGACAAGCGGGGGTGACGGGAGACAGGGTGGTGGGGGCGGGAGCGGGAGGAGCGGGAGCAGGAGACTGGGGAGCCTGGCCCTCGGTCTGGGGAGCGGGAGCAGGGGCAGGGGCAGGAGTGGGGGTAACAACGGGGTGGCACTTGGCGATGGCGGCGTTGATCTCGTCAATACCGTTGATGTACTGGGTCTTGGCGCAGGCCAGACACTTCTGGGTCCACTCGAAGCCGTCGAGGAACTGGCACTCGCAGGACTTGAGGCCCTGGCAGGTGTTCAGGCCGACGGACAGCTTGAAGCACTTCTTGGTGCAGAAGAGGTTCTCGAGGAGAGCCAGAGATCGCTTACCGTTGCCGGTGGGGGCAGGAGCGGGGGTGCAGGCAGAGGGCTGGACCTGGGGGGGGATGGAGACGGAGTTGAGACCGGGGGCAGGGAAGAGCAGGCCGAGGTCAGCAACGGCGGTGGCGGCGAAAGCGGCAACAGAGATAACAGAAGTGAGCTGCATTGTTGTGAGAGTGAGTGTGGGTTGTTAGTCTGGAGAAGAAATCCTGGAGGGGAGCCTGGGGGGTTATATATGCTTGGAGAGGCTTCCGTACCAGACGGACATGTTGCGAATCAGACTTGGGACAAAGTGTACAGAGGGTGCAGTGGTACAGCTTAATGCCAATGTCGATCTGTCGATCGGTCTAGAGTGAGGCGAGTGAGTCGAGGGCGCACTGTGGGAGCAGCCGGAGAGACTGGGTATGACAAACGCGGAATCTGGTCAGTTGGGCTCTGATTTCAGCCATTGAAGGGCTGCTGGTATCGCTGGGTATCACCGTGTTCTCTGGTGTGGTTAATTCCTCCCCCATCCCCTATTCAAGTTAGTTTCGCGCCGACAATCCATTCTCACTAGCCTCTGATCACCGAGATCGTCGGTAGCGGCTCAAGAGCAAAGTCTTTCTTTTGCCTTTGTGTTTTCCGTTCGGGGAGCAATCGTTCTAAATTGGGAATACTCTCGGGTCTGAAAGCAGGGTTCGATGGTCGAGCTCGAGTACAATGGCAGGCAATGGAAGGCTATGGCACATCAAGTCAGTGGTTGATCGGGCGATGACAGCGAGATAGACAAGTGGGGTAGGTGGGAGTTATCTTGATTGTCCATCATCCTCCGTTCCTGGTACCTGTTCCTGGTACCTCGTAGTGACAGGGGTACAACGTTTTTGGCCCAACGCATGGAATTTCTTGTTCACCAAGGGCCAGGCACGGTCGTACAGTTTAGTCGGTCTCATAGTTGACAGGGTCTGTGTTTTGCAGCATAGTTCCCGTTTGGGAAATAAGGGGCCGTTTGGAACGAGGGTCTGGGTCCCTACGTCCGTACGCGGGTCTTGGCTGACTGCGCAAAGTGAGGATATTCTCTTTTTTCTGCAGATTCAAGCAAAAACACGGTCCCTGCCGACTAGGGTCATTTCTTTTTGCCAGGCCTTGCTCAACCGTCTACAGCTCTGCGTCTGACAATCCTTCGTCGCTCCCAGTGGGGTGAGGGGAAAAAGGCTAAAAAAGCACAAACGAGGTTGCCGCCTAATGTTAGTACACACCGTCGATCTGTAGATCTGTAGATCGTGAAAACACCTCAGTTTGGGAGGTTAGTTAAATAAGGTTTGAGTTAAGATTTTGGGAACATGCCAAAAGTCAATTCAAACTGAAAAGAATAGCTTGAACCTATACCGAGCGACTGTGTAAGAGAACTCGTGCTATCAGCTCTGGATGCGATAGGAAATGTCTCGAAAGTTGATCAAAGGACCCCAAACTCACTCAATATCACACGGCATCATTCTTCAGCCCCTATTTGTCTTTTTCCGCTTTCGATTGCTTGTCTCGATACACCTCCGAGCTCGCATCGCACACGCACCCCGAGCAACCGCTAGCGAGAGTAACCGTCGGCTCCCAGTAACCGAAGCCGAGGGCGAATGGCCTGAGGAATGTGACCGGGGTGTGTAGAATCCGCGGACGAGTTGATTTTTCAGGTCCGCAGGCAGGTTCGCGTGCAACTAGTATCTGTTTTGAACACCCTTCCCCATCCCCCTCGTGATGCTGTATAGAACGGATGTCGCTATGACTATCCGGCTTGGCACTGGCATCGAGAGTTGCACCGTGAAGGTGTGGGTGGACAGAGATTGGCACGATTGGCAAAGGCTGTATGTGACGGTGGATCGAAAAATCAGAAAAACGAAACCAATGGTAGAGGGAATCCGACCATGTGCTCAACCAACCGTCGTCATTCTCCTTCTGTGAATACGTCTGCCTGTTACGTGGTACTACCGGTTCAGGCAAGGAATGTATGCCAGGAGTTATCATAGCGATGACTCCCTGCTACTCGATTTATAATAGTTATCAGGACAATCATCAAGAATGATGCTACACCGGAACGCTAAGGTTCGTCTTGCTAAGCTTGTGCCGGTCAGATGTAGGCACTCCGAATTGGTCATGGTCTTTCCACATTGGGAGCGAGTGGTGTAGGTGATGGATACGGCGGAGGTCTTGTGCTTGGTCGAGTGTGCGTACAATTGTAGTCGTATTTGTAGCTGTGGTGTGGTTGTACAAGTAGAAGCACTTCTGGCTATTGTCGTCCTTCTGACAGGGACGGCTCTAAGCTCACTTGTACAAGTAACCAAAGACTGTCTCAGTATCAGGCTATCTCTAGGAACCGAACTTGTACAACTCAGACTCCAGGAACATTCAGGCACGCTTTGTGACACAGCTGCGAATTTTTGCACACCCATAATGGAAGACGCATATGAGAGAGATGCACTGTTACAAGTAGCTCGCTTAGAAGGACCCTGAATTTAATATCGGTCTGGTGGGCTATGAGCAGCACTTCCAATAACGGGCGATAATGGTCCCAAAGTGGAGATTCGGATCGGCCATGCTCCAATGCCCACGGCTGATTTTCGTCTGATTTTTCTTATACATTTTACAGCGCTAGGCTGGCTGTCGGACCCACAAGAGAATGATCGTCTAGACGCAGGTGAGATGCGGTCGTGAGATAGACAAGAAGAGAAAAGGAAGGGTAAAGAGAGAAGAGGTCCAGAGACTGTTGCTCTGGAGACGCACGCGCGGCTTTACAGAGAGTGACGAAGAGATGAGAGATACGAGTGGAGGCGAAAGATCCAACAGTCACAAGAGTCGACCAAATGAGTCAAACGGAACAACATAAACATTGCTAAGTCTTAATAAGATAAGCACACCTATTGATGCCGTGTACCAGTAGAACGTACTCGCACTGCTACTGTACCGCCAAAACTCTACAAGTCATTGTTTAGCCTGTTTAGTCCTACGGTCTTTGTTGAGACTGCGTTGAGCGGACTCTTAACTCTACGAGCGTCTAGTCAGACACCGCACAAGGGCATAGAATGATGGACGACAACATTGTGGGGCTGTTGTTGAGCCCACATGCTGAGCTCGTGTTTGGGGTCCAGGATCTTCTCTCTGATCTCCAATCAGCGAAGAAATACGCGAGATGGACATGAGTTTGAAAGACAGCCTCCGGCCTTGTCTATCTAGTCTAAGTTTACTTAGCTTGAGAGTCCCACTTGACAAGACTGGTTGCATAACAACAAGGAAGTACAGTACAAGGACAAGAGTGGATCGGAATTTTGAAGAGAATGAGACACAAACAGTGATAAGGGGTTAGCGTCTTTGTCACGTGGAACGTGTTTTGACAGATAACGGCTTTTCACGTCATGTTCTTAGTTAACACATTTTCTCACTTTCCCACATACCAAATTTCTCCATTTCCTTCATTCTTGTCTTCACTTTAATTCACACTCAAAATGTCGTATTTTCTCCCCTCATTTTTGTCCCCGTCTCATCGCGATCTTCGTGAAATATTAACTGCACTCCTTCATACCAACTCTCCGTTCCCTGATTGCCAAACTCTAAGACACGAGCCTCTCCAATAGTGTGGCGTGCAGATATGCGTTGAACATCAAACATCGCCAGAATTCCAGGAGGTTGGAATTTTGAGGCAAACCCCTGGCTTCGACGCCAATCACGTGATACCAAATGGTCAACCAGCGGGCCAAAGATACGTACCTCAGCCCCCAGGCTAGGGTTGCGGGCGAGAAGGAGCATGGTGAAGAATACGGACCCACGGGCTTTGGAGATATCGGCAAGTACATTGTCAACAAGGAGCGCAAGCTTCTGAACGCCGATATCTCGCTCAGGAATAGTGCTATAGCTGCTGCGCAAGAACAGGGCAAAGAGGTGCCCCAGTTCTTCAAGAATTGCGTCATCTACGTGAACGGATACACCCGTCCTCCTTCCAACGAGCTGCGTCGTATGATTGTCATCCACGGTGGCGTGTATCTGACGAATCTGCACTTGTCTGGAAAAACGGGAGTCACTCATATTGTTGCGAGCAACTTGACCAAGAGTAAGAAGCTCGAGTTTGCCAGCTACAAGGTGGTTACTCCAGAGTGGATTGTCGACAGTGTGAAGGAAGAAAAAGTGCAGGAGTGGACCAAGTACAGACTGATTACCGATGCCAGCAACAAGAACGTTCTCGGGCTGTTCAAGGCAAAGATGGCCACAGAGTCCTTCCAGGAATTGTTAGATGAGGAGCTGGGGGTGGCAAGTTCGAGGGAGTCGACTCAATCTCAGAAGAGTGACACAAGTATGACGTCTACACCTAGACAGCTCACTCTAGGAGACTACAAGAAGACCACACCAAGTGGGTCTGTCCCTAGGCTTACGTTTGGTACTTCTACAAGACCAGTGGAAAAGCCTGTAGCTCGGCAGTTGTCTTTTGGCCAGTCTGATAAACCAGCATCGTCAAAATCAGCTGCTAGACAACCATCGCTGCGCCTCCCCCCGTTACCTTCAGAGACTCAGTCTGCGATGAAACCACCCGTGAGCAATGCTCCTATGGCTTCGTTTCCCAGACCTTCACTAGCGAGAAGTGCTGAAGCTGTTTCGGTAGAGAAACCGGCTCCTAAAAGAGCAAGGCCGATTCCGTCGTTTTCGTCTTTCGAGTTGTCGTTCGACGAAGAGGAGCTGTTCAAGGCTCTTCCGAGGCCTAAGAAGAGGGTGAAGGGGGAGAGGGAGGGGGAGACTCAGACTCAGGAAGAGACTCAGGAAGAGACACAGGAGGAAACGCAAGAGGAGACACAGGAAGAGACCCAGGAAGAGACCCAGGAAGAGACCCAGGACAAACTTATGAACAAACCTGTGAACATTGTCCCCCTTTCATCCCTTCCATTCAGCAGCAGTATGATGAGAGCTGTGGACCAGAGCATCGATGCTGTGAAGGAGGAAGAAGCAAACTACGATGATCTGGAGTTCAGTCAGAGTGAGCTGGTAGGGGTGTTGGAAGATGTCAAGAACAGTGTCAAGGATAGAGAGGATTCGGTTCCAAAGACTGAGGAAGGACGAAAAGTCAAGTTTGAGACCCCGATTCAGTTGGATGACTCTGATTTCGATTTCTTGGATGAAGTTAGTGCTGAGGAGTCCGAAGAGGAGGTTGTTGAAGACGATCCAATTGGGGAAACCTCCGAAGAGCCTGCTGAGGAAGGCGCAGCCAACGAGTCTTCACGGTCCCCCGTCAGACCAGAAGACCAGCTATCTACTACCCCAATCAAACGGTCTAACAAATTACCCTACGCTATTGACGATCCGAGGTTCATTTCTCACTTTTACGAGAAATCCCGTCTACACCATCTATCTACATGGAAAGCAAGACTACAGGCCAAATTCGAACAGTCTTCCAGAAACAAAGAAGTGCCACCCCCAATATCAGGAGGAGGAAGAATCATCATGCATCTGGACTTTGATTCGTTCTTTGTTGCAGTCTCTACCCTTGATAGACCTGATCTCCACGGAAAACCTGTTGCTGTAGGTAGTGGAGGTTCTAGAAACGCTGATATTGCCAGTTGCAACTATGAGGCTCGAAAACATGGCGTCAAAAACGGAATGTGGATGTCTCGTGCTCTCAAAATGTGTCCCGAGCTTCAAACTGTCGACTACAACTTTCCCAAGTATGAGGAAGTGTCTGAAGCATTCTATACTATTTTGAAAGAGTCACATTTGGACTATATTCGACCAGTGTCAGTTGACGAGGCTCTAGTTGACGCCACTACCCTGATTGAAGCTAATGCGACTGAGTGTTCGCTCTCTGAAGCTGCGGAAACAGTGGCTACAGCTATAGCTGCCAAAGTGAGAGCTACCACAGGCTGTAACATCTCAGTAGGATGTTCCAGTAACATTCTCTTGGCCAAACTTGCACTCAGAGAAGCCAAACCGAACGGAGTCCATGTCATGTTTGATCAGAAGGATATTGCCAAGTTCCTGGACAAGACAAAGATTGCTGATATTCCAGGTATCGGCAGGTCTATTGCTGGTCAGATTAGAGACACTCTGAAGGTCAGTACTGCCGGTAAACTAGCTCGGTTGAAAGACGTGATTCCCAACATTTCCAAGCTTCTAGGTCCCAAAAGAGGTCCTCAGATTGTCGAATTTTGTCTTGGTAAAGACGATTCTCCTCTGGCTATTCAAGATGAACGAAAATCGATCAGTGTGGAGATCTCGTATGGAGTGCGGTTTGAGAACAAGAAGCAGTTTGACGGGTTCGTGTTTAACATGTCTGCTGAGCTATCTTCTCGAATGGAAGAGATTTCAGTTGCAGGCAGTCAGCTCACCTGCAAGCTCTATGTTCGAAAAAACGAGCATGAGACTCCAAAGTACATGGGTCATGGACAGTGTGATATCTACAACAAGAGCGTCACTCTGGGGTGTTCAGTCAGCAGTACCAGTGAGATCAATCTGGCAGCCAAGGGTCTGTTTGCAGCTATGGGATATGATCCTATCGTTGTGAGAGGAGTCGGTATTCAGCTGACCAAGTTGACAAGAGACAAAGGTAAAGGAAAACAGTCCATGTTGGATTTTGATAGAGGTAGAGCCGTTAGACCTGATCTGCATGCCCCCACCAGGCCTCCAGCAGGCACTCAGTTTGACATTCCCGAAGAAATTGATCCTGAAGTACTTCCCTTTCTTCCAGCTTCTCTCAGAAAGCAGATTGAGTCACGAATGGGTATAGCTGGAGGTTCAGGGGAGCCCAAGACGCCCACCAAGAGCAACCAGCTAGATGTGAGCTCGTATTTCAGTCCTAGTCCTACCAAGCGAGTTCAAGGAACTCCAGGACTCAGTCAGAGCTCCCCTATTAGAGCTCCTAGCGTGTCACCATCTCCAAGACGAGCCAAGTCTGCGAGTCCTCGAAAACGACCCGGTCAGCCGAGTATCAAGGCTCAGATCAAGCGTCAGAAGCCGAACCTGAACATTTCTCATTTGCTGCCTGATGTCCAGGTGTGCTCTGAAGAGATGACTGCTTTGAAGAATGAGTTGGCTCTGTTGAAAGCAGCTCTAGGAGAAGGTACTGCTGTTGAAGTGCTCCAAAGGATGATGCCACTGGTGAATTCACAGACGGATATCGACATTTTCATCGAGCTGTCTTCTTCCATTCAGCAAGAGGTGATCATGGACTACAGAAACGAGATTCAACGCAAGATGGCAAGCATCGTTAGACAGTTGGAGGGTCTGAAGGAGAAGGAGCGACTGGAAAGAAGCAGGGAAGACTCAATGGCCAGAACTATCACTTTAGGGACTGTTCCTAGACACCGGCCTGATACACAGGAGTTGTTGAGTAGACTGAGTCAATGGGTTCAATCGAACTACGATGGTCCTCATGAAGACGATGTCACTCATATGGTGAGAAGGCTGCGGCATTACAGGAATGAAGGGTACCATGAGGTTGTCAATGCCTGTGTTCGATGGTTGTCCAAGTTGAGTGCCAAAAGTCCAGATTGGTCAGGGACTGTGAGAGACATAGTTGTTGGACTTCAGGAGGAGTAGTGGAAGAGGCGAGAAGGGGGACGACTATTTATTATTATTTATTTATTTATTGATCATGATGAAAAAAGAATAGGTGTAGGAGGACGTACTTAGTGGTGGTGGAAAAGGGAGTACAGTATATTAGAACACAGTAGCTATATGATCTGCAGGCACCGTAGCTGATGTGTAGATCAGGAACTTGTGGTGTTGGTAGGGACATCAGACTGATAGCTACAAGAATGAGACTTGAACAACATGTACAATAGGGGAACATATGTACAAGTACAAGACGAGCATTAAGATACTGCTATCGTCATTCACACCTCCACCCTATACCGTCGCAATGGTAACGTCACACATGATTACTTTTTACACATCTGTAACCCAGTGTACGATAGACACGGCTGGATCTCAGACAGGTGAACCATGTATTGGCTGTGAGCCTCTGGCCGATGTTAGCGCTGTGTGAGTGAACGAATATTATGTGAAAGCCGTCCAGTTGTAGTATCCGAAAAGTGACCGGGTGACCAAAGTGAGCGACTCAGAAACCTACTCACCCTCTACCCGGTGCCAATTAATGCACACATCTATGCCGCATATAGGTTGACGTTGATATCGTTTGAACATCTCATCGCAATCAACACAACACTTGTGCAAACGATGAACAGATGTGACAGTTCACCAGTAGATCTCACAGAGTAGATCGAGTTGGTAGATCGCCCAAAGCGCTCCACTCAACTGGGCCAACGTCAGAACACAGAGATCGACGCCTTTATCCTAATCCGCACAACTGGCCGTTCCTTACACACAAAGTTCAACGCGGCGTTGAGTGAACAATACTCCATAGAAGAGCACGAACACAAGTGCGAGTACAGTAACGACGGTCTCAAATGAACCTCAGAGATAAAAACAGCCACAAATTTGATAACAGACAAGTGCTGAATCTTTCACTCGTGAGTATTTCCTTCTTCTTAGTGTCGCTCCCCGCTCCACTAGATCTGAGACAGACGCAGGTCCTTCTTGTGTCTTGCTGTGGCTGAGTCTAAGGGCACGTGCGAGCGCTATCAACCAAGTCGCTTATTGGGAGATAGCTCGACTTGGGTTATCTGAAAGCCTCTGGTGGGCAAGGTTGGAAGGGGTTACGTCATAGTCGTTTTTTGGACACAAACGGGAGGGTTAAAGATGGAAAAGTGACATCAGGGCGACTATTTAAGCACAGCCAACCCCTCAAAACCGGTTCAATAGTCGTTTTGTGGCTTCTCTCGTCAGATTCACACCCTCCTCTTTACCCCCCTCTCATCAACCTTGCATTATATCCTCCACCTAACAGACCCTGCAGACCAAGCCTAACTGTAAGCGATGCATGTCCTGCACCGTGTGAAATTAGAGCATGAAAGTAAGAAAGACAAGAGGAATACAAATGGGGCGGACAATCGACGCCGATTGTCGCACTCTAACTCTTGCTCATCTGATCGAACTCGTCGTCGATTAGCGCTCTCCAAAAAATAATGAAACTATCTGCCCTCTTGCTGGCTACAGGGTCTCTGGCTGCCCCCCTGGTGGCTCCTCTGGAACCCTTCTCGCTCCCCACACAGAAAGGAAACGGCTACCTGATAGTCAACGTGGATCGTCTGTCGGTGCGATTCCCCTATGGAGTGGAGTTTTCCATTGGAACGCCTGCCCAGCGTTTCAAGGGCGTCTTCGATACCGGCAGCGAACGTCTGCAAATGAACGGAGCCCACGACTCCCGTTGCCAAGCCGATAACGACTACGTCTGTCTCGGCGGCGTCTACAACCCGTCAGACTCCTCCACCTGGCAGTACGACACCAACGGTACCGGTACCTGGGGAGGAGAGGGAGCCGAGGGAACAGATGTCCTCTCTCTCGGGTTCAAGAAGGACGAATGCGACTTCTTCCAGGACGATGTGGTCAAGATCCCGGGCTACGGAATCTACAACTCGAATGATACCGCGGGCTGGGATTCTCCTATCTTTGGACTCTCCAAAATCCTCTACCCCGAGGAAGGATACAAGAACCTGCCCTACTGGCTCAAGGAACAGGGTATTGCCAAGCGACAGGCCTATTCTCTCTACTCTGAGGCCCCCATCGAGCTGGACTCGGCCGCCACCAAAAACGTGAGAACTCAGTGCATCTTCGGCGGCATCGATCACTCCAAGTACGAGGGTCCTCTCATCAAGCTCCCCTTGGTGTCTGAGACCCAGTACTCCGTTCGAATCAACACCATGACCATCGACGGAGTTGCCCAGCCCTCTGAGAACGCCCGAAACCTCACTCTGGACACTGGAGTCAACGACATTCGGTTCCTGTCCAACGAGACCTCCGAGTGGATCTCTCAAAAGTACGGAACCCACACCTACAACGGCACCCAGTGGGACATCTCGTGCGACGCCGAGTTTGACATCAACTACGAGTTTGAAGGAGGAGTGTCGATTCCCGTCAACTTCAAGCAGTTTGTCCAGCACAACCCCAACGGCGTCTGCAACATTGGCATCGAGATTGGAGACAACAACACCGACACCATTGCCGGCGCCTCGTTCATCTCCAGAGCATACGTGGTCTACGATAACGACTACCCCTTTCTGCACCTGGCCAAGCGAAAGTACGGCTTTTCCAAGCCAGATATTGAGGTCATCACTGGAGAAATTAGCTGAACCAACAGCCACAACTAGATCCAACTAGATCGGTTCATTAACCGAATGTACAGTACATTAGCCAATACAATAGACACATTTGTCACTCTCACATCCGCTTATCGTAGTTTTGTACGCTCATTTACGGCAAGAGTTGGGCATATTAGACACAAATGTTCGCTGGTAAACAGCACGTTCCTCAAATTCTGCTAATCATGACAGGCTCTCCACCCTAACACTGACAGATGACAAAATGAGCATGTTTCGCCGTTGCATGAGACAGAAGCGGAAGAAGAAATTACTGCACACTAATTGTACGTCCATACTGTACTCCTAGAGCTATAGCCACAGTGACGATAGTGGCTTGCCCAAGGTTCCGGGGCATACTGAATATCTTATCTCAGTGCATTTGCACTGTATTCCATTATATGCCATGATCATCAATCTAAGCATCTAAGCTAGTAGGTTATAGCTTATGTCAGACTATGCTACTCGTACTTGTCCACCTACAAATCAACTCTCTACAAATCATTCTCTACAAATACTACCCCTACACAATCAATCACCATGCTGTATGTTTTATAATCTAATAGGTTTGTGTTAAAGAGTTTAGACACACTCGAGAACTCGGAGAGTGTTGGTGTGGCCAAGACCACCGGTCCATCCCTGGATGGCGACAACAACGTCGCCCTTGTTGAGAATACCAAGAGCAACGGCCTCGTCCATTCCCCACTTGAGTCGCTCCTCGACATCGTGCTGCCACTCGGCAGGGTTGGAGGCTCGGGCCTTCTGGTAGATGAAGGGGTAGACGCCTCGGTACAGATGGGAGAATCGAGCGGCCTGTGCGTTTCGGGTCACCATCAGAATGGGGCAGTTGGGTCGGTACTTGGAACACAGTCGGGCGGAGGTTCCGGATGTGGACAGCACAATGATGGCTCGGGCCTGCTGCTCGAACGAGGCAGAGACGGCAGAGATGGCAATGGTCTCAACGGTCTCGGTGGGTCGGACGGTCAGAGTTCGCATCTCGTTGAACAGAGGAGCGTAGGCAATGGCCTTCTCGGCAACCAGACAGGTCTCGTGCATCATCTTGACGGACTCAATGGGGTAGGTACCCTTGGCGGTCTCACCGGACAGCATGACACAGTCGGCACCGTCCAGAACGGCGTTTCCGACATCGGACACCTCGGCTCGGGTGGGTCGGGGGTTGTAGGTCATGGAGTCGAGCATCTGGGTGGCACAGATGACGGGCTTGCCGGCCAGGTTGCACTTGGCAATCAGCTGCTTCTGGGCAATGAACACCTGGGGGGCGGGGATCTCGATACCCAGATCTCCTCGGGCAACCATGACACCGTCGGTCTCCTTGAGGATCTCGTCAAAGTTGTTGACACCCTGCTGGTTCTCAATCTTGGAGATGACCTGGATGCCCTTGCCCTTCTCACCGAGCACGTCTCGGATGGCCTGGACGTCGTTGGCGGTTCGGACGAAAGAGGCGAAGATAATGTCGACACCGTTCTCAACACCAAACTTGAGATCGGCCTTGTCCTTCTCGGACAGAGCGGGGAGATCGACATCGGTGCCGGGGAGGTTGACACCCTTTCGGGAAGAAATCTTACCGTTGTTCAGGGTCTCGACCTTGAGGGTCTCGTCGTCCACCTTCTCCAGAACCTTGAAGGACAGAACACCGTCATCGACGAAGATGATCTTGCCAATGTCAATCTGCTTGACAATGTTGGCGTAGTCAATGTACATGATCTTGTCATCACACTCGTCCTTGTACTTGGGGTTGGTGGAGAAGAGCATGATGTGGCCGGCCTTGACCTCCCAGTCCTTGTCGTCCTTGGTGACACCGGTTCGGATCTCGGGGCCCTTGGTGTCGAGAGCAATGGCCAGAGGTCGGCCCTGGAACTGCTGCTCGGACTCTCGGGCGTTCTCAATCACGGACTGGTGGTACTCGTACGAACCATGGGAAAAGTTCATTCGCACAATGTTGAGACCAGCTAGAGTTAGTATTGTCTGGGACACGTCATCGTCACAGGGGTAGTACACCGGCAACGCAACGACCACAGGGCCAATGTCATGACAGCACGGGTGGTGTCATGTGGATTCTCATTGGCCGTCAGCTGTTTATCGCTTCCGTATGTTTGGACTTAGAGTTCGTTGGGTTTATCCGACCGGAAAAAATGTGCATGCGCATGAGCCGTGTATTGGACAAACCCGGGAAACCAAAGCCAAAACGGAGGGAAAAACAGACGTGTGGGTGGGAATGGGGAATTGAGTGGATAAGGACGTTTTTCATCCCTCCTCGCTATAGTACTCACCTTGTCGGAGCTTGGAGATCATCTCGGCGGAGTTTGTGTTGGGACCTAATGTTAGTTTGCCGTCTTCGGGGTGGTGTGTGGACTTTCGGGCAGGCCGCCAAAAGCGATTGAGCGCATTCGACGTATCGAGGGGGGAAACAGGTGATGACCGGGACAATGGGCAGACCACATGTTCATGTGATTCACTCGTTGTCCCAGTCCCATCTTCCCCTCAGCCCTCGTCACTTTGTGCACGAAAGCGCGCAATCGGCGTTGTACTACTCACCGATAGTACCGATGATGGACGACTTTCGGTAGTTCTTGGTGGGAATGTCATCGGTGTTCAGGGTACTGAGCCACTGCAGGTTGGTGGAGGGGGCGGAATTGGCGGTGTAAATCATTGTCGACTTCTGTGTGCTCAAACGTTTCTTCACAGTAGTTGTAGTTGATGGAAAGAAGAAGAGGTGTGGTGCAGCGGAATTTTTGGCTATATGGTTTTTTTTTGGAAATGGTCACAAAACCAAAACACTAAAAGCAAACGGTACGTTGCCTTCAAATAGAGTTGCGTCTACGCAGTAATTATGGCAGTTGCGTTGCGACTGGGAGGAGGATATGGCGAACGGAGGGAGGCTATGGGCGGTTATGGGGGCGGTTTTGGAGGTCATGTGACCTGTCTAGGTGTCGTGGTTTACCCCTTTTGCCAAGTCACGTGACACAACGTCTTTTTCTAGGCAACGTTGTAGGATCTGTACGAGTACTCCCTCACTAGCCCCGCACGGTCAACGTCATGTTACTTTTTCCCGCTAAAGCGAACATAGCGTTTCACGAATGTTGAGAGAAATGTGCCAACGAGTGGGACAGGGTGGTAAGCAGGTCTTTGTTGCTTGGCCTGCGTGTGCGTATATCGTAGGCACGTCCGATCTGGGTTAATTGAGCGTTTCCATTGGCTCTGACTCATGGATCGAGTTTTATAGACGAAATGGGATAATTAGGACTAGGCCAGAGTGAAGGAGTGTAAAATGGTTCTACTTGTACGAAAGATGTATCAAGGGGGATAGAGTGGGATGTTGATATTACACAAAGGCGAGCACAAGACAATGGCTGATTGTAAGACGACGTACAATCCAATCTCTTCTTCTCCTCAGTCACCTTACTCAATCAGCCGCACTATCTATCTCCAATCAGGTAGTCTGTAGAATCTGTAGGCCTCTGCATGTCAGCGATGTCGGCGTATAGTCGTACAAGGAAACCGCTCTCAAGGGCTGGAAAACCGTGCAGTGCTTTGTCCACAAGTGAGTCTTTTGCCAGCGTTTTTCCACCCTCAAAGTTCCAACAATTGGCCTCATCCCCCACATGTCTTCAAATCTAAACAGAGCCCGCAAACCCAACCAAACGTCTCTATCTCACTGTCCAGCTGTTGAGCTATTAAACCTACAAGACTGTGCAGTAAGTACGATAGTATGAGGGGGTAATAAACCAGCTGTACTTGTACGACGGTATTAAAAAGGTATTGGGATATTGTAATTGAGGTTGCGGATGAAAAATGAGCTCGAAATCTCTTCTCTTGGCGGTCTTATAGACACTCCATCATCACCAGATCACCCCATACCCCCAACTCTCAATTACACCTTGGCTGTTAGACCCACCGGAAAAATTAATCCAACGTGCAGATTACCGCGCATATGACTGGCTGCGGTTTTTCCGGACGTCCTACCTGCGAGCCGTCCTCCGCCTCAAGACACAGGTATATATCTCTTAGTGGATCATACGCCGTGTGGACGGTGTTGTCCTGGAAACGACTCTTGACAAAAAGGCCATGTGCGGTAGAACCTAAAGTGCTTCGAGCGATTACAAAGGAGACAATTGATACCAGGAGGGAGATTTATGGGGCTTTTTTCTCGTCACGTGAGTGATTGGTCATGTCACGTGATCATTCAGACCAACCCCCCGCTTACGTCATACCCTGCCATAAATATTCTTACACCATCGTGTTGGCAATAATGTTCTGTCAGGTGCTCGATGTTGGCGTGGTTTCTTGCCAAATTTCACTTGCCATAATTTTCATGGGTGAAAAATACTCAAATTGAAGTTGGTAAAAAGCTCATTCGATTCTTGGTATTTTGGAAATCATCCGTTCATCCCTCAATTCCGCTTAGTAAGCAACAGTCACGCAAAACTCCACCCTACACCACCCTACACCCTCCTCTTAGATACAGGACACGTGCAAACAAGCTTTTGGAATGTTATGGAAGTGCCCCTTTCTGACACCACCACAGAAGGGCCTTAAAACTAGTCTAAAAAGTGCTGTGGTTCGGGTAAAGGGCTGGAAAGAGGCGGAATATGGAGCAGGAGCTGAGGAGATTCAAACAGAGTGTCAATTGTCGTTTTTCGTTGGCCGGATCACCTCCAATTACCCTACTCTATTATAAGCACGGCGACCCACCGGAGACAACACGGTTGTACAACACTTTGACTACCCTAACCCTGAAAATTTTGCCCGACCACTAAAGTTGTCTGTCCCCATCTTTTTCTCTTCTTTTTTCTCCTTCCACATCATCCACAAAAATGTCTAACACTGAGCAGACCTTTATTGCCATCAAGGTGAGTAACAGCGGCGGAAATGAGCTGAATTGAGTGGTGATTCAGCGTCAATTGACTGGATCAATGGTTGGATCTTTGATCTGTGATCTGTTGATGTCGTGTCATTCGCGAATGTGGTTACACACACGAGCTGAAGTCACGGATCACACAGTCATGTCGTGAGATTACACACTCAATGTCGTGAGATTGCAATCATTGTGGCGATCCAATGGTGCCATACCACACCCTACTCTTCATTTTCTAACCCAGCCCGACGGTGTCCAGCGAGGACTCATCTCCCCCATCCTCCACCGATTCGAGCAGCGAGGTTTCAAGCTTGTCGCCATCAAGCTGACCAACCCCGACGAGAAGCTCCTCCGAGAGCACTACGCCGACCTCCAGGAGAAGCCCTTCTTCCCCTCTCTGCTCAAGTACATGCAGTCCGGCCCCGTTCTCGCCACCGTGTGGGAGGGTAAGGATGTTGTCAAGCAGGGCCGAAACATTCTCGGTGCCACCAACCCTCTGCAGTCCGCCCCCGGTACCATCCGATTCGACTACGCCATCGACATTGGCCGAAACGTCTGCCACGGTTCCGACTCTGTTGAGTCTGCCAAGAAGGAGATCGGCATCTGGTTCAAGCCCGAGGAGCTCGCTTCTTACACCCCCGCCAACATTGGCTGGATCTACGAGTAAGCTATTTCTATAGTTTAGTACAGTACAGTATCCGATTACAGAGTGTACGAGTAGACATGATGTAGAGATTGTAGTTGTACCATCTGGACACGTGGAACCTTGATGATCACCTGAAGTATAGAGATCAAGCCTCCAGAGGAATTAGTAAGCACCATTGAGCTGATCTCAGCAATAGTTGTCATTGGAGAAGTTAGAGGCACTCTTTACGGCTCAATTAAGACATCTCTACAAGTACTTCTTATGTCAAACTGTGACGTATTAGCTACGATCTAAACTGTGGCTGGATGTCGTATCGAACCATACTGTAGCAACATCAATTGCACATTGAGGGTCAGAATAACGACTTATTGCTAAAATGTCTCTTTTGGTGAACTCCTGGGAGTGCTTTAATATACTATTTGTCACAATCTCGCTCTTTCAGGTCATTTTCATATGTTTTTTAATCACATAATAAATGTGCAGTCTCTCGCCTTTCCTTAACCAAGTAACTTTACTTAACTTTTGTTGAGAAAAAAGTTGTGCTGGGGGTACCTATTTCGGGGTTCCAGAAGAGCTGGAGAAGCATAGACAAGACCAGTAGATACTTCGATGGTATGTTTCCAACAACAATTTGAAAATATCTATAGCTCGCCTCTGTAAATCTGGTTCAAATTGCAAATCTATCTCAAACTCTCAAGTACGTTTTTCTTATATTTACTTGAACCAAAGCCCTTAAGATCAGAGCCTTTTCGAAACAATTTCCAAACGAGTGGTACTTGTACTTGCACATCAGAAAGCATCCAGAGCAACATCTCATTGACAAATCTGAAGGGAGTCATTTGACCACTTCTCATTCTTTTCGGCTCTTTTCTACAAGTACAAGTATCTCACACCTCCACACACCTCCTCTCCATACACCATCAATCTTCACATCATAACAGAAGGATATCATCCAATTTTCCAACCGGTCACGTGACATACTTCCCCAATCAGATCAACAAAAACTCCCAGCCATTCTCATGGCCCGCCCCTCTCTATTTTCTTCTTTTTTCATCTAGATCAACCTCAGCCAATAGTATCGTGTCTGTAGATAGACTCTTGTATGCGAATACGACAAGGTTGACGACAAGTTTTTCACGATACTGTGGAAACTTTGTGGGGCTCGAGAATGGGTGGTGGGGGGATAGTGATGTATTTGGTGACCTGTCGGAACCGCTTCGGAGTGAGCTTTTACTTGTATTGTACTTTTCTGTCATATCACCACCCTCAATATTGACATACCTTATCATGTGAAATGAAAGGTTGTCTGTCTACAAGGACGGTGATAACAAGACTCATTCGCCTCATTCTCATCACACGGGCCGCATAATCAGTCAGCTGATTTTCTGAGAGATGCCGCCAAATCTCACGCCATATATGGGGCTTTCTTTATTGACGAAAACAGGAGAATCCCGACCCTAACATCCAAACTGTTTTCAGGTGATAAAGGAGGAGGAAAAGAGAGAATGTGAGGTATAGAACACTTTTAAAGGGACGTAGTAATATGCGAGAAAAAACACGTGACTTGCAAATGGCGCCATCCAGAACAATGGCCGAGCTCGTGCGATCACAGGAAAACACTCTTTATCCACTTTCGTTGTTTTTTTCACCCCATTTTGCTCTTTTCTCTCCCTATGGACGGCCCGACGGTAACCTTCGGCCTTCTCCGACGTTATCAGCGCTCTGCAGCTGAGACGCATGCCCAAGCATCGTCTTGAGCTCATATATAGATCAGGCAGACGCCAACCAAGAGACCTCTTCAAAACCACCTCATCTCTCACACAAAAACATCTCCAGCTTCACAAATGTCTCTCGTCAAAGCCCGATACGGAAAGGATAACGTCCGAGTGCTCAAGGTGTCTCGAGACCCTGCCAACCCCAAGATCCAGCAGGTCCAGGAACTTGTGGTCAAGTGTCTGCTTGAAGGAGACATTGAGGTGTCCTACACCAAGGCCGACAACTCTCCCATTGTCGCCACCGACACCGTCAAGAACACCACCTTCATTGTCGCCAAGCAGCTGCCTGGCACCTGGCCCATCGAGCTGTTTGGCGCTGTTCTCGCCGACCACTTCATCAAGAAGTACCCCCACATCTCTTCTGCCCACGTGGACATTGAGCAGTACAAGTGGACCAAGTACGACGTGAACGGCAAGACCTCGCAGCACTCGTTTGTGCACGACGGAACCGAGCTCCGAACCGTCCATGTCGACCGATACAGAGACGCTGCCAAGAACCCCGAGACTGTCACTACCTTCAACATTGCCTCCGGCATCAAGGACCTGTCTGTGCTCAAGTCCACGGGCTCCATGTTCTACGGCTACCACAAGGACGACTACACCACCCTCAAGCCCACCAAGGACCGAATTCTGTCCACCGACGTGGCTGCCACCTGGCACTGGATCTCCAAGGAGATTGACACTCTGGACAAGATCAAGGAGATTGCCAAGAAGGGCACCTTTGACGAGGTGTACGCCCAGGTCGTTGACACCACTCTGCAGCGATTTGCCACCGAGAACTCGCCTTCTGTCCAGGCCACCATGTACAACATGTCCACTGACATTCTCAACCAGGCTCCTCTGGTGGAGACTGTGGACTACGAGCTCCCCAACAAGCATTACTTTGAGCTGGATCTCAGCTGGCACCATGGTCTGAAGAACACCGGCACCGACGCCGAGGTCTATGTTCCTCAGTCTAACCCCAATGGTCTGATCCGGTCCTCGGTGGCTCGATCCAAGCTTTAAGCGGTGAAGCTGAGCCTTTGGTATGATGAATTGTTATTTAAGTAATGAAAAAATAAGTTAACTGACACTGAGAGAGGCTGAGAGAGACTGAGAGAGACTGACATGAATCTACAACGTCTGTGTGAACCAAGGCGCTGTTATTTGAGCTGTGAGTAAGAGATCGTTAAGTAGATGTCTAAGATGGCTACTTGTACGGTACTTCTACGTGGATTTCAACTGGAACCTCAAATATTTGTAGATACTGCAGGATAGATGATATAGCGTAAGTTATATGGCGAGATCTAAGAACCGTGTACTCACAGCTACTTGTAGCCGTAGACGGTATCATAAAATGACTCTGTCATGATACAGAGAAGGGAAGAACAGTAAAGACCAATAGGAGACTATAGCTACCACTTCTTCTTTAGCAAACCACTTGGATCATGGATTCTTGAGTCTCAGTATCTCTACCCTCTCAAGAGATAGTCTTCTAACTGCCCCTACAGTTGAAATAACTGTTCAAGTCACACGATTCCCTAATCTGACCCCCAATCTGCTATCTGAGCCGCATCACCAACTCCACTTTGACATGATGTTGACCTCCGTACGTACATATCCACTCAACAGAACACGACAATCAATAGCGACTTTCAGGGCCAAAAGTAAGCGCAAAAGACGTTTCCAGTTCAATTGAAGTATTTGAAACGTCTCAGGACTACTCTCTGACGTTCTCCACTCGTTCATCGCCCTCCTTCCGACTACCGGAAAAACTATTCTTCCGCGTTCCAAATGCAAGCAGGAGCGCGCGCGTCTAGCACGCATAACTGGAGCGGATAAGCTAGCCGTGAGGAGAATGGATGTGGAGAGATAATAGTAGCACCAATATGGTGATAAAAGTCAGCAGACAAGAGTTATATAGCAACCGAAGCTCTGTCTCTCATCTTACATCTTTTGACCACCCTCAACCCCGCCCTCTCTGTTAAAGTCTACTTGCTTTTTGGTGGTCCCACTGATGCGGATAAAAGCCAAGGAAAAACGGAATGTTGTGAGAAAATATGCAGAAAATTGATCGGAAAATTGATTGCTGGACTTGAGCTGCTCTTTGTGTGCCCCCCACCAGATTTTCTTTATACCCCAGACCCATGTCCATGTATTCAAGTCTTAGATGATGGAACTGGGCAGTGAGGAGAAGATGTCCCGTGTACAGTAAATGAGAACCCTTCAGAATGATGAAAACGTTGACAAAAACAAACGCTGAAATAACAAATCAAGTAATTGAACCACGGGCAATTGATTTCCGAAGCCAATTCTTCAATTGCTCCCCTCCTTCATCCTCAAATACGTCTCCCATTATCCCTCCTCCTCCCCCTCCCACCGTTATGCAAAGCAAGGCTAACTATAACCGAGGTTTACTTTAGGCTAACCATATATATCCGCCCTGAACATCTGGACCTCTCCTCTAACCTCTCTCGCACCCCCAAATGAGCGTGAAACAGTTCCAATTCGACTCGGATCCCCTCAATTCCGCCCTCGCTGCCACCGCCGAGGCCTCAGGACTCGCATACCTGCCCAAATCAAAGGTCATCTACTACCCTCTCACTGATGACAAGGTGACTTTGATTTCAGGCGGAGGAGCTGGCCACGAGCCTGCCCAGACCGGATTTGTGGGTCCCGGACTGCTGGACGCCGCGGTGTCCGGTCAGATTTTCGCTTCTCCCTCCACAAAACAGATTATTGCCGGAGTCAACGCCGTCAAGTCCCAGAGAGGCTCCATCATCATCGTCATGAACTATACCGGCGATGTGATTCATTTTGGCATGGCTGCCGAGCAGCTGCGGTCCCGGGACGACTACCACGCCGAGCTGGTGTCTATTGGTGACGACATCTCTGTCAACAAGAAGGCTGGAAGACGAGGTCTGGCAGGCACTGTGCTTGTCCACAAGATTGCAGGCCATCTTGCTCGAGACGGATGGGACGTGGGCGTTCTGGCTGACGCTCTGCGAACCACCGCTGCCAATCTGGCCACCGTGGCTGCTTCTCTGGAACACTGCACTGTTCCTGGTCGAAAGTTCGAAACCGAACTTGCTGCCGACGAAATGGAGATCGGCATGGGTATCCACAACGAGCCTGGTGTCAAGACCATCAAGATTGGCAAGGTCGAGGCTCTTCTGGACGAGCTGGTTGAGAAATTCGAGCCCTCCAAGCAGGACTTTGTGCCCTTCAACAAGGGAGACGAGGTCGTTCTTCTGGTCAACTCTCTGGGAGGAGTTTCTTCCCTGGAACTCCACGCTATTGCCAACATTGCCCAGATCAAGTTTGAGAAGACTCTGGGCGTCAAGACCGTGCGTCTCATTGTCGGCAACTTCATGGCTGCCTTCAACGGTCCTGGATTCTCTCTGACTTTGCTCAACGTCACTGAGACTGCCAAGAAGGGCGAGTTTGACGTTCTGGGTGCCCTGGATGCTCCCGTTTCCACTGCTGCCTGGCCCTCGCTGCAGCAGAAGGACAAACCTGCTCATGGCGGTGTTCAGGAGGAGAAGGAGACCGATTCCGACAAGCCTGCCGCACCCACCGGTATCAAGGCCGATGGAAAGCTGTTTCAGGCCATGATTGAGTCTGCAGTCGAAGATCTCAAGAAGGAGGAGCCCCTGATCACCAAATACGACACTATTGCCGGCGATGGAGACTGTGGAGAGACTCTGCTGGCGGGAGGAGACGGTATTCTGTCTGCCATCAAGAACAAGAAGATTGATCTTGACGACGCTGCCGGAGTTGCGGATATTGCCCACATCGTCGAGAACGACATGGGAGGCACCTCTGGAGGTCTCTACTCCATTTTCTTCTCTGGTCTCGTTGTTGGAATCAAGGAGACTAAGGCCAAGGAGCTGACGATTGATGTCTTCGCCCAGGCTTGTCAGACTGCCCTCGAGACTCTTTCCAAGTACACCCAGGCTCGAGTAGGCGACCGAACTCTCATGGACGCCCTCGTTCCCTTTGTCGAGACTCTCAACAAGACCAAGGACTTCCCCAAGGCCGTGGAGGCAGCTCGAAAGGGCGCTGACGAGACTTCCAAGCTTCCTGCCAACTTTGGCCGAGCCTCCTACGTCAACGAGGAGGGACTCGAGAACATTCCCGACCCCGGAGCTATTGGTCTGGCAGTGATCTTCGAGGGTCTTCTCAAGGCCTGGGAGAAGAAGTAGGAGATGGAGATGGAGCTAAGGAAGTGTTAATATATTGAATGATTTATAGGCTGAATAGCTAGAAGAGAGTATACCAACTACAAGCAGCAATAGCTGAACAGTAGGACAGTATGAGGAGTATAGTTCTCATGAGTACGAAGAGTATGAACGGTATGGACAGTTCAAAAGTAAGTACAGCAGCTCGTTTATCTCTTCAAACACTGAGAACAGTAAACTTCTGAAATCTTCAACAATATGACATCGCAGACTAACCGACTACTACCACCCTGTTGAATGACATGGTCCAACATCACCATTATTACCAAATTCAAACCACCCTCTCAACTCCTCACCCTACACTTCCCTCATGTCTAATTCTATGCTATAAATTAATACTACTTGTACTGTACTTTTGGTGACTCGGTCCTGTAAGACTCCTGTCGTTCCCTTTTGTGTTCCTCCACTTTCCCTCTACTCCAACCACTCGTCAAAGTAGCCACATTCCACGTCCACAGGTCCTCCCGCGTTGCACACGTTGAACACGGGACACTGGCCACACACAGACTCCGTGTAGGGGTCCTTTGGCAGCTCTTCGTCGGGCAGATCGCCGTTCAGAGTCGCCTTGTATCCTGCCTTGCATCGTTCCAGACGATCGTCGTAGACCAGCACCTCGCACAACTGTCGAATATGGCCCTCATCCAGGTCCACTCGCGACACCTCCTGGTCGACGATGAACTGCTTGATGTCTGTCACCTGCACGGGCGGTGCGTTGGCGCCCAGAGCCAGGTTTGTGTTCTCTTCGCAGTAGTGGTACACCACGTTGAGCAGCAGGTCGACAAACTCCTGGTCGAGTTCGGCGTCCGAGAACCACGGTCCTCCAGTGAGCTCAGCAGAAGGCTGCAGGTTGTACAGCATGTACATTTTCCGCGTCTTCTGCTGCACGCTCTTGACCATCTTGATGATGTGCTGCTGCTCCAGGGACTTGAGACATCGGTGGACCACGTTGATGTGCAAGTTGGACTTGGCGGTGATGGTTCGTACCCAGATGCCGTTTCGGCCGGACTCGGCAATGTAGTTGTACACAATGTACTCGTCGGACGACAGCTTGGAGACCACGTCGGCGGTTTCCGTCGACACCGCCTGCAGCATGACCTGGTTGTTCTGTTCCAGGACCTTGACCCGCGACGTGTTGTGCAGCGCCTCGATCCAGGCCTCCAGAGTCTCGCCGGGCACGTCGACCAGCGTGGAGACCTCGGCGTACGAGTAGAGCTTGGCCTTGGGCCCCTCCAGCATTAACGCGTGCAAATCATCCGCGGACGACATTTTTTTTCCTGTGCTGTTGTGCAAGATGAAAAACGAAGAGATGCCAAAGAAATTATTTCGTCTGGGTTTGGGGGTGCATGTGGGATGTATGAAGATGTACGAAGAGAGGTGGTAGAGAAGGAGGTTTTGAGAGAGCTAGAGGGGAAATAACGTGCTTGGCTGAATGCTGGATACTGGAAAAGTTGACTGTTCAATTTTTGTAGATGTATCTACATTTTTGGGTGTCCTGAGTGTGCTGTTCTGATACCTTAACTAGATGTCTAAGTGTATAATGTTTGGGTAAGTATAGCTGAGTAACTGAATCTACAGGGATGTTATTGGAGGAAGAAGTGGGGGTGGTATGTAAACCAAGAGTATATGGATCGAATAAAAACTGCTTTTAAAACACATTTATTTAGTTTTTCAGCCATTTCCCTCGTTTTTTTCCTCATTATTCAGCCACCTCTTTTCCTTCCCTTCTCCTCCTTTAAGTTCCAAGACGCACTCTCCACTCTCCACCATCACCATCACACCATACTCTCAGAGATGGCTCGAATCAAGCTGGATTTGAGCTCAGATGAGGAGCCCACGGTGTCGTTCAAGCGCAAAACCGTCAAGAAGGCGGTCAAACCGAGAAAAACCGAGGACGAAGAGGACGAAGAGCCCAGTATGGTGTTCAAGTCCAAGATCAAAGCCGTCAAGTTGGTGAAAAACGACAATAAAACGTCCAGCGAGTACCAGAAGGAGTTGGATGAGATGAAACAAAACTTTGGGCATCTGAAGACGGAGGAGAAGGAGAAAGAAGGTAGTATAATCACTGATACTACGGGAGCTGAAAAGAAGACCAAAAAGGTCACTTTTCAAGGGGTTCCTGAAACTAGAGATGAAGTGAGCACATCGGCAGACTTCATTTCGTTGTCAGGAGTGGAACAAAGCAATTTGAACAGTGCCAATACCTCTAAAGACGGATACACAGCGTCTTTGGACGACGAGTACGACTCTGATCTGTCTATATCTGAAGGACGAGATTTCCAAGATGATCTTCTTGTGATTGGCGAATCGGGAGTCACAGACCAGACTGACTCACGACGGGCAGATATGGCTGAAGCTATTTACGAGGCTCAACTTTCAGCAAGTGAAGATGACGAGGAGGACAGAAGAGGATGGGAACAGTCTCAGTTCCGGTCTTCTGGCGTGTTCAAGGACGACTCAAAGTCCGAAACCAAGTACCAGGAGTCGACTGACCACGAGGCACACAATTTGGCGCTCAAAAAGCTGCATTCTGTGCCTGAGATTCCGTCTTTGTCTGAGGTGGTGGAGAGCATCAAGCTGAGAAAGGTGGACATGGATGCAAGAAAAGCGGATCTCCAGCTGACGCTAGAGCAGTACCAGCGGGAGATTTCGTTGATTGAGGAGCGGCAGAAGGAGGTGAAGGAGTTGGTTTCGAAGCAGCTATCCGTATAGTGAGAAGGCTGACAGACACAAGAAGGCAAGAAATGTCACAAACGGGATCTTGTGGACCCTGAAAAGATGATACTCGACATGTGTTACTGAGGACCGTCTCATCACCTGTTTCGTACTACGAGCACAAGTGGCGTCCATAAAGACGGTACTGGTACTCAATATCTCTGAGTTATCTATAGATCTTTGGATAGTAACAGGGCTGAATTCTTCTTCATTGTTACCATCATTAGATCCAAGCACCTAATGTGGTGGAGAGCTCTCAGTATACTCCTCTCTACCGTCGCGTCTGAAGGCATTACTAATACACCAATAAGAGAACAGAGTACAGTATGTACACTCCTCACAGTCCAATTACAAGCACCCTGCTCCTTCTGGGCAAAGTTCACCGTCGCTTTGGTTTGCCTTTAGACCTTCAGTCTTTAATGAATTATAAGGACTTAACGCGAACGCGCCTAAGAGCACACGCGATCATAAAACTAGGGGAAAAAGGTCCAAAACGGAAATGTGAGCTAGTGAATATATTTTTAGCAACAGAGACCTCATAACCTGATTCTTGGAATATCTCCATTACTCATAAGTCACTCACACCCACCCTCACCTCCACCACCGCCAAGGATTGTCATGGTTGCGTCTGACCGACTATCTCGACAACTCTATCGGTTGCTTGGAATGTGTCTGTAGAGGTGAACCGTGGTGTAGTTGTAGTGAGTAGTGAACAAATGAAGGAATAAATACAAGTAATGTAGTCACGTGACCAAACATACGCCGTCTCCTCAATCTCCTATCTTTCAGCCACTTGCTCCTATCTTGTGTTGCTCTGTCCTATCCCTGATAACTTTCTTCCACCTCCTAACCTCTACCTCCTCCCTGTGCCAAGGTTATGACAAGCAAGATGTAGTGAAGTAAGTGTGTATATATAGCCGTGGGGTCCTCCACCTCCCTCCCTCCTACCTCTACACCACCAATGGAACTCCCACTTTTCTCTTGCGATGTCCCGTGCTCGTCTCCCAGTCCACGTCTTGCCTGCATTCACGCACCCTAATGCTGCAGTGGCCGTGTCAAATTTCACACGATCCGTGAACACTCCCCAACACCACACTCCCACCATGTTCCGAAGCCGACTCTCGCACCTGGCCCGGGCCTTTGGCCGAATGAACCGCCCCGCTCCCGTGGCCCACAAAATCGCGCACCCCGAGCTGCTCAAGGGCGCCATGCCGACCCCCGTCAAGCTGGTCATTGCCTTTGGAGCCACCACGGCCTTTTTCATGTGGGCCGCCAAGCAGCTGGACAAGAAGCCCATGGTCGCCGAAATGACCGAGGACGACTACAACCACATGGTCCAGGAGACCAAGTCCAAGTACAAGAAGGCCGCCTTTGGCCCCAACGAGGTGTCTGTCATTTTTGTGCTGGGAGGCCCCGGAGCCGGAAAGGGCACCCAGTGCGCCAAGCTCGTCAAGGAGTACGGCTTTGTGCACCTCTCGGCCGGCGATCTGCTGCGAGCCGAGCAGACCCGACCCAACTCGCAGTACGGAAAGCTCATTGCCGACTGCATCAAGGCCGGATCCATTGTGCCCCAGGAAGTCACCATTGGCCTGCTCAAGAACGCCATGAAGGAGGCCGTGGCCGAGGGCAAGACCCGGTTCCTCATCGACGGATTCCCCCGAAAGATGGACCAGGCCCTCAAGTTCGAGGAGGACGTGGCCGTGTCCAAGTTCACCCTCTTCTTCGAGTGTCCCGAGGAAGTCATGCTCAAGCGACTCCTCAAGCGAGGAGAGACCTCCGGCCGAACCGACGACAACATCGAGTCCATCCGAAAGCGGTTCGTCACCTTCATCGAGACCTCGATGCCCGTGGTCGACTACTTCGAGACCCAGGACCGAGTTGTGGTCGTCGACTGCAAGCAGGACCCCGACGTGGTCTACAACAACGTCAAGGACGCTCTCCACGCCCGAGGCATCCACCTCAAGCAGTAAATAGATATAGAAGTGGCACACAAGAGGATTGTAGGTGTAGAGTGGGAGGGGGTGTAGAGTGTGGGGATGGTGAAGTGGGAGGGTTACCGTTGGACTGGGCAGGCCATTTGAAGTCGAATGGTGGTATTTGGATGGCTGTAGCTTCGTTATTCGTGGTTCTGGTGGGTTTTGGAGTATATGATCTGATGTGCTCAAGAGAAGTCTCATAAAGTCAGTTGAAAAGATAATGTTGGTGATGCAGAAGTCTAGGACGACAAGGAAAGTCGATTAGAATAGACTGGCGTTGTTTCTATATCCCCATGTCGCTTCTACGTGAGATATTACTCCATCTTCTCCCTCTACATCAGTCTTCAAAAGTAAGCCACCTGAGCATCACCTGAAGTCATTACTGAAAAGGAATTATTTCCATTTGATTTCATCAATCAATTGGAATTGATTAGCATCCCCTTTTTTGTGCTCATATCCGTAGTACAACTACTCCGTTATCTTTCTTCTAATCGTCTAATCTACTCAACTATTTATCAATTAATAATAAGGCTTTTTGTTAACTACCAGACACTGATTAAGTTCACCCGCCGACATGCATCTTGATCTTTTATCAAAACATTTATTCACACTCCACCATGTCAGCTAGAACCGAGCGGATTGATTTCAACGAGGGGCTGAACACCTTGCAGCTTGTTCCCGCCACTGCCTCGGTAGGACGACGTGGAAAAGGCGCAGGCTTCTACTGTGAAGTGTGCAATCTCACGTACAAGGACTCGATCCAGTGGATTGATCATCTCAACAGTAAACAGCACTTGTATGAGATTGGCGAGACAGACGGACCTCGGCAATCGACGCTGGAGGATGTTCAGAAACGGCTCAAGTGGCTGACCGAACGAAAAAGAGCGCAGGAGAAGGAGTTGGACTACGATATTAATGCCCGGATCAAGGCAAGAAAGCAGTTAATTGAGCGGCAAAAGAAGAAAAAGAAGGATCGAAAACGACAGAAGAGAGAGGAGAAGGTGGCAGACCAAGTAGACGACGAAATGATGGCCGCCATGGGTTTTGGAGGGTTTGGAAGTACCAAAAAGTGAACAAGAAGGGGGGTGTATTACAAGTACTACACTCGAGGCTCTCTTTCAAACCAAATACCAGAGATGTGACCATCAAGTTGCATTATTGGCTTGCCGGGTTTCTAGACCTCTCAGATACCCCACAAGTCTCAAGTCTAAGGGTGAGGTAAAGGGTCTACAAAGTACGGATACCAACTTGCACTGAAGAGGCATTCTATGAGAGTGTTTTCATGCGAATACCAGAAATGGAGGTACTGAAGGTACTGTACTGGACCTTCCGTGGAAAACCTGGAGACTATCACAAGCTAGTGGTACACAAATTGCTCATGACCCTAAAGTCCACTCTGCGCTGGAATGGATGACCTTTCAATGGTAAAGGTCCACATCCTGAACACCAGTCTAGTTTAGCCATCCACTAGCAGCCACCAACTGGTCATTGCTTTTGGCATATTGAATCCTAGGCTTGGCAATATGGATACTCGGGGTGAGTCACACCCTTGTATATATTTCAACCCATGAACGCCATGCTCGGTGTAAAACGCTTGGCGGGGTAGTGGGGTGTCTCACTGTTATTATTGAATCAGAACGATCATTTATGCTGATGTCATTGTACATGGCAAGGTAGCTAAGTAAAAGTAGTCAGCTTTAGATCATCTTGTAGATAACATACTCAGTCATATAGCACAGCTAATTATACCTCTAAAGCTCCTCATAGCTCCAAACACTGCAGCATAGTATGACATCATCAAACGTCTCGGCTCACATCCGAGTCACCCAATAATTGATTAGTAAGAACAAGAGGGATACAAGTACGAGTACTCATAGCGTCATTTACTAGTAATCACTATATGCCACATTAGTAATCGCCCCTCCCTCTTTCTTCCCCACAGGATCGACACGTTTAATGAATGTCAGAAATGTATAACTGAAGATGATGGAAGAACAAGGTGAAGACTGCCAACTTATGTAAGAGAGGTCGAGACATATCTACCCTTGTACTGGTCGGTATTGTGCCAAGAGAAAAAAGGACAGATCCCCGAAAATCAGAACTCAAAAGAAAGGCCTCCTACACGCTCACATCCATCCGCCATCCCCCCCTTACATATCGTATCATACATGTCATACATTTGAGCATGCGGAAAGCCTTTCCCGACACTCTTTACCCTACCGGTGGGTCTCCCTTTGGTTTTTGTAGGCTTGGAAAAAAAAGCCAAATTGGCACAGCAGTGAGTGTGGTCCTGCACAAGAAAGTGTAAGTTTAAAATTTCAGCACCAGAAGGGCAACACAGTTGACACTCTTCTCACCTAACGACCAGAACCCAAGCTCGTTCGCTACACCACAGAACCGCCTAAAAAATGTCGACTTTATTCGAGGACTCCTTCAAAACCACCTCGGTGGACTCCGCCCGATACGACCGGGTCTCACGAATAACCGCCCAGAGCCTGAATCATGACGACATCCATCTCACTCTGGACGTGAATACAGAGCTGTTCCCCATGTCCAAGGGCGACGTGGTCACTGTGGCGCTTGCCTCCCAGCTGACCGACAAGGAGACCACCTACTCCGGCTGGAGAGAACCCAAGGTCGGCGAGAAGAGCCTGGCTGACGACTACGACTACGTCATGTACGGAACCGTCTACAAGTTTGAGGAGGGCAGTGGAGAGAAGGTGTGAGTATGAAACGGGGAATCCAGTGCGTTGAGCATTGGAACCAGAAGGACTTTTGGATTTGATCCATTGGGTTGAGATGTTGATATGATTCAATTTTGAGATGATGATGGGATCAGGGGATGTATGTCTTTACATTCATTGATTCACAGGATTGAGAGCTATTTTGGCGGATTGGAGGGTGGATCGGTTGAGAATCGACGCTGATATGTTAATAATGACCTCTTCACGTCAGATCCAGCCCAAAATCAGCCAATTCGTCGACTTTTAGCCGTTTAGCTTGATGAGCAATCTACCCTTATAGAAGAAGCTGTGTCGACGAGAAAGCATTTTCCTCGATGAATTTTGAGCATTTTGGCTAGATACGGACGGGTAGGTGAATACCTCGCGTATTTACGGCGTCTATGACCTCTTGGAGATGTCTTAAATCATTGCCCTGTGGCATGACAAGAACCAAGGTTTCTGGAGCATTCTCAAGTCGTCACAAGTCTTCATTGAACCACTGTTTCATCATCTCACTTACTACACCCATCTACAACGTTTCAATTTCTTCTTACTAACTCAGCGCTGTTTACGTCTCGTTCGGAGGACTCCTGCTCTGTCTTGAGGGAGGATACAGACACCTTTCGTCGCTCAAGCAGGAAAACGTGTACCTGCTGATGAGAGCGTAACCAACCCATTACTTACGTAATTGTAAATTATAATATATAGAGCGTTATGCAGGGCGTACCAATAGTAGTACAGTCAGAGAGTCACAAGACGTAGTGTAGTCCGACGAAGCTGTAGCCATCTAACATACAACCCGTCAACAAGCCTTTTATTTCCAGCTCTCTAGGCGATTTCGGAGGCCTTGCCGGCCATGAGAAGACCGACAATGAGGCCAAAGAGACCGAGAACGGAGCCGAAAATCTCAATGACGAGGATTTTGACGAAAAGAGCCGAGTCGGCAGCGTCAGCAACAGCGGCGGTGGATCCGGTGATTCCCACACAGATACCGCACACCAGGTTGCCGAGACCGACGGTCAGACCGGCCCAGAAGAGCGAGAAGCCCGTGTACATGTTGGACTTGGTGTACACGTCTTCCACCGAGGCGAGCTTGGCGGAAAAGACAATGGCCATGATGAGGCCGTAGATGGCCACGACTTCACAGAAAATGATGGAAATCAGGTTCTTGGTTGTGATTCGTGGCGCCTTGACACCGGCTCCGATGATTGTACTTCCGGTGATGAAAATTCCCCTGAGTTAGTGGTCGAAATATGGATGAACAAGGTGCAACAAGATGTGGTCAAGTAGAACCGTGAAGTCATTGAATGGAGATAATGGGTTGAAATTGAGACAGGATGGCGTCAAATCCATTGAGCAGCAATTCCCCCTTTGTCGTTATCTCTTAATTCTCGGAAACAGCCAATTCAATTGTCGTCATGAATCGTTGCTGTCGTCGTGGTACCGGTACTCATAACCACTCCTCAAAATATCCTCTCTCTACTCACCAAGCAGCTCCGATCACAGAAAGAGTGATACAGAAGGCAATGCCGAGATTGGCCCACATGAGCGGGCTTGTGGTCGACAGAAACTCGCCGACATTGAAGGTCTCGCCTTCGCCCTGAAACAGGAGGTCTGGGTTAGCATGGGAAACACGTGCGGCTTTGTGTCACATTACTCACAGCCAGCAACAACTAGTCCAAACAGAGACAGAGCCGAAGCCAGGATTTTCGTAGCCATTTTTGTCGTTGCACTTGCGAGGCTCGATGTCGGTCGTGGAATGTCGTCTGGTTGTGCAGTGTCCTGTATCGATGGGACAATAGGGTTAGGGGTCGAGTTTGTTAGACAGAGAAGGGGGAGGTTTGAAGATAGGCATGCATTAGGCATGGAGATGGTACGAAGTACACTATCAGCTTAACACGACTTTACTATCAGAAGGAAAGGTGCTACAAGAACAACCACTACGAGGACGATTCGAGGACGATTTAACAGAAACAGTCGCTGCACAAACCACAACAACCACAAGAATTACACAAACACAATGACCAAACGTGAGTATACCAACACACAGCTTTCTTTGAATGACTATCCAAGTCTCCACCTCTTCTATGCTAACTAAGCACACCCCTTGCTATCTCAAGTACCGCTCATTGTGTCTCCGTCAATTCGACCGCCACAAGCTGTCACTCTCCCGTTTGAATACAAATCGCTGCCTGCTAACATGCCTCAACAAGTTCGAGAAGACGACATTCTCGATACTCTGGGCCAACTGAGCCAGAAGCTCGAGCAGCTCGAGCAGGATCACAGAGAAGCTGTGGCGACTTATAAGAGCTGGAGGGAAAACGTGGATCAACAGACACGAGAAGAACAGAGAAAGATTGCCCCTGGGTATCTGGATTCAGCAGACAGAATTCTGGTTCCCCAGAAGAAGACGGAGACCGTGGAACAGCAGGAGATGGAGGTTGATACCGAGGAAGTGAAGGAAGAGGAGCCAGTCAATGAGCTCGACAAGGCGTTTGGAAAGGTTGGCCTTGAGTAGGAGGAGGAGAAGGGATGGGATATTGCATATAATGAACGTTACGATTGAGTATGGGGTTGTGGTGAGAAGGAACTGGATATGTTGGAAGTGTAGGAAAGTGAAAACGTAGCTACTGTCATCATCAATTCAGAGCAGCCACAGTTAGTCATTGTATTGGTCACACTAGAGCATGGTTGATTTTACGTGAGTGCCCCTGTTCTTACAATTAACCATCGTTCTTACAAGTGATAACAAGATGGTTAGATGCTACTTTCCGTGA
The DNA here is from genome assembly GCA_001600535.1 of Yarrowia sp. JCM 30696. NCBI lineage: Eukaryota > Fungi > Ascomycota > Dipodascomycetes > Dipodascales > Yarrowia > Yarrowia sp. JCM 30696. The sequence continues at coordinate 1,026,966 of BCKG01000007.1, forward strand.
CCTCGTCATCCAGATCTGTAGGCTTGAACTCTTCGTAGTGTCACATCATACCGGTCTTGTAAGACAGAAACAGTGGTGAGTTATTGAGTGAACAAAAACACTGAAGTCATTGGAAATGCACCTTGACGAATCTCTCTATGATGCGACTACACCCAGGCCATGCGCGCTACAAGTACAGTACTTCAACTTCCGGTACTTTTACGTACGATACGTCTATCAGAGACTACTACAAGATATCTTCATCTTGACTCTCTGCTCATCTCGTCTCACTTCCAATCTTCAAGTCTCGGCTCAAGGTGTGGACACTCACATGAGACTGAATCAACCCCTCTATTCCCTACCAGTATTACTGTTTTCGTGGCAGAAACTGTACATCATCATCTCTTCATTCTACATCCCCTTCTATTCACGCCTCTAGGTCTTCTTTACCGGAGAAACATATCCAATCGTCCTCCATCATTCCCTCCTTACTCCTCTCCAAGCATCGCCTTGAGGAAATGCTCGGGATCCGGCTGCTTCGCAGTGACATCTACCTTGATGTCGTTCTTCTGCAGATAATCCAGCGTCGTAGGACCTATGCTGGCAATCTTGAAGCCATGAGCAGGGTTCTTTTTGAGATACTCGACAATCTGGGTAGTTCCCGAGGGCGCAAAGAAACAGATCCAGTTGTCTTTAGCCTCAGGAAGCTCACTCACGGCCTTTTGAAACCGCCCAGCAATATCGTCCAGATCAACAGTCTCATAGACGGTGTATTCCACCAGACTTCGTCCGTTTTCCCGCAGTTTATTAGGAATAGTGTCTCGTCGGACCTTTCCCGCGTAAAATGCAAACCGCTGGTACCCGTCGCTCAACAGCTGAGGCACCAGAGCAGCTCCATTGCCTGTTTCTTCACCTCGAACGTCCTTGAAGCCCAGTTCTCGAAGACACCTTGCTGTTGCTGGACCAACGGTATATGCGGGTTTTTCCAGCAGCTCTGGACTTGCGTACTCGCCGAGAATCTCGACAGCTCGGTGAGATGTGACAATCACAGCGTCAATCTCGTTCACGTCGTTGGCAATGTGTGTTTTGAGGGTCTCGATTCCTACTGGAGAGTGCTGCAAGAGAGGCACAAACACGGCATTGTGGCCCTTTTGGTCGACAAACAGCTCCTGGTAAAAGTCACGTGGAGTGGTGGGGTTCTTGAGCAGTAGAATGTTCATTGTGCAAGTAGAGTCGTGTGGTGATCCAGAGATAGAGCCGAGTCAGATCTGGGGTGTGCATGATGATCTAAAGTCACGTGAGAGAAGGAGAAAGTGAGGATATGAGGAAAGTGAGACGGGAGGGAATGGGTGAAGAGAGTGAAATTAGTTGATTTAGGGTCGTATTGGTGATGACATCTTGTTTCTACTATTTGCTAATTATGTCGTTCATTTACTATGACTGTTTAAGGTGGAAGGTGTATTATGAGTCTTCAGGGCAACATCGTAGAACCGTGTTATTCAAAGGTGTGAAGCAAATCTTCAAAGGGTCTGCATTATTGAGTGCTAGGGACTTGATTTATTCGTCTTTTTTCCTTTCTCGACTTCATATCTTGTATTTCAGAGGTTTTGGTAGACTGTCGTATTAGTTGACTTGACCAAGTACCTTCCAAGTACTGTAGTTAACAGTGATCAGAGCAACTCCACCTAGTTTAGAGCACCATAACTCACCCATCAAGACAAATGGAACCACAAAAACCAGGTAATCAATAAAAAATTCCCCAAATAACCATCTTCATTTCCTCTCATTTTTATAACTCCCTTCAAACACTCATTATCACACCCCCTTTTATCTCATCACATGACTTTGAAATAATTCTGACCTGCATGCATATCTCAACTCTCATACTTCAACCCCATCTCATCTCCACCATGATCACCCTTCCTGAGCAGCTTGTGGCGCTGTCCAAAGACGAAAATCTCATTGCGCAGGGCGCCGAGTCGCTGGTGTATTCCGCCAAGCACCCCTACCTCCCCCAACAAGAATGCATTGTCAAATACAGACCCAAGAAGCCGTATCGTCTTCCGGAACTGGACGCTCAACTGAGCAAACACAGAACTCTGGCCGAGGCTCGAGTTTTGCAGAAACTGGCGCTGGGTGACGTGACCGTGCCACACCTCGTTTTTATCGACGCCAAAAACGGACTCATCTACATGGAGAAGATTGAGGGACTCAGTGTCAAGCAGTGGATCTGGAACGAAGAAGGAGACACTGAAGGAGGAGCCCAAAGCGCTGGAGACAAGACACGGTCGTTACCGGACGGAGACGTGTCTTCCCTTAAGGATACTCTGGTCCTTGTGGGCCGAGAGATTGGAAAACTGCATAAATCTGACATTGTCCACGGCGATCTGACTACTTCGAATGTCATGCTGAGAGACGGCAAGCCTGTGATTATCGATTTCGGACTCGCCTCGGTATCGACTCTGGCCGAAGACAAGGCCGTTGACCTCTATGTCATGGAGCGAGCTGTTCTCTCTACCCATCCTGTGCACAGCCAAAAGTACTGCGACTGGCTGTTTGAGGGCTACCTGGCAGTGGTAGGCAAGAGCCAGAAGGAGGTGATGCGAAAGCTAGAGGACGTCAGACAGAGAGGACGGAAGAGATCGATGCTTGGTTAGACGGTTAATGATGAATTTTCAACTAGGAATGACGAAACTGTAGTATCAAGAGTCCGTAAGAAGCTTGAAAATCAGAGGAGGGTAGTCTGTAATGCAAAACTACAATCAAAGGTGGTCATTATCATCTCGTTAAGCATGGGTTGAAGATATTGATACTCTACTCTACTGCTTACACATGGCTCAGAACAGTGCTATCTTGAACGACAAATATAAATACAAATTCGCTGTAAAACTACTTGTACATGTGCAAACATCCACACTTCATCTCTAACCTGCTGTTTGGTAATATACATTATGCTATAACTTATCTTCCTACAACAGACCCTGTCTCTTGAGATCCTCGTAGGTCTTTTCGCTCATGGCGTTTCCGTCACTATCTTCCACCTCGACGATGTTTTCCTCGCGAGTCTCCACCGTCTTGAGCTGTTTCTTCATTCGCTCCCACAATGCATTGGCTTCATCAATCTTGGTGATGCCCTTGAACGCCTGAGAGGGCTCAATACCGAGACATCTCAAGCCGAAAATGTGTCTGGGCGTGGAGAAGTGCTTGTCGAAGATCTTTCGGCCTCTGTAGGTGGTGTTTCCACAAATCTCGCACGTGTATTCAATACCCAGACCATGCAACTTGTACAGCCAGAAGGGGATTGGTTTTCCGTCCCATCCCAGGGGAAGTTTGAGAGGGTTGGAAATGACCTCGTCTTCATCGTCTTCATCGTCATCTCCAGTCTTTTGTTTCTTGGACCACGAAGATCCGTCACTCTGTTGTCCATATCGCAGATTTTCATCGGTGAGACGATCCTGGTCCTGTTGAGCAGCGATTTCAGCCTGTCTTTCAGAGTTGGTTAGAGCCTGTTTTCGCTCAAGATTCGCCACAGTGCTGTCAATAGTAGACTTGAGGAAATCAGCCAGTTCTTTGAGATGAGCCAGGATTGTTTCGGGCGAGCGAGCTGAGGAAGGCACAGCTTTCTTGACGGTTTCTGCTGTCTTGGTCTCAGTTTCTCCACTTTCAGCTCTAGCTACAGCCTTCTTATGCTTCTTTCCAGGCAAATGGTTATCATACACCGCCTGATTCGTAAACTGCTTATCACAGTACTTGCAAAACAGCTCAGGGTTCTCCTCCTTCTCCTCTTTAGCTTCAGTCACCTTGACAGAGTCTCGAATCGAGTCAATCGTCTTTTGGGGGTCCTCGAGAATGTGTTTTTTGGTGATAAAAGACTCCAGGTAGGTGACAATCGACTCCAAAAACACAGGATACTTCTTTCCGAGAGCAGCACACGTCTGGGGATCGTAAATATCCACATTATAGAACGACTTGATGAACCCAATGTATCCCACATGACCCATTCTCTGCTGCTGGTAATCGATGTACAACGGAGTCATATCGAGGTACTTGCCCGAGTTTTCGGCATCAGTATACGTCTGGCCAAAGTTGATTTTCCTGGCGGTGTTGAAAATACCAGAAGGCAACGTATTGCTTTCAGCCTGGCTCATGACACTTTCTTCCTGTTCTCCATCATCTTCAAACACATCCAAAGCAGGCCGTTTGAGGGTATAATTGGCATAGATATCCTGGGCCTGTTCGCCTGGAACCAGCGTTTGCTTCACTTTATCGATTTTGGCGTAAAAATCAGTCATGACGCCCTTGAGTTCCTTGGAAGACAGGTTTCGCGACTGATTTTTGCCTCTGGGAGCCTCCAGTTCGGCCTTGAGCTGCCGAGCGAGCTTCTGGTACGTGTCCAGCATCGCCGCAATTTCATGCTGACGCAAAACCGTCTGTCTGTGGGTTGTGGGAGTGCCTACTTGTCGAGTGAAAGGCACACTTTTCAGCTTTTGCAGTCTCGGTTGTAGAGGCGAGTTTGGCGTTAGGGCCTGTGATGGGGGCAGGATGAGAGGGTTGAAGGCCAGACGTTCGGCGATTCCGGCCTCGATCACCTCCATTTCCTCCAGAGCGGCTCTGGTAGACATGGTGAGTTGTGTTGATGAGTGAAGATTGGGTTGATGTTGGAATGATTTATTTCACTTTAATGCAGAGTATGCAGGTGAGTTTGAAGTGAATTGGGGGTGGTGAATTACGAGGAATATTGTATGATAAGGGGTATTTAAAAAATGACTGGTATGTACTTTGAGCAGATTCTGATTACCACAAACAATTTTCGTCTCTCCATCGTTCTTACAAGTCCATGTTTGAATGCCCCTTCTCTGTCCTCCATCTCTCGTCTAATCTACTTACACTCTCCCAAGTAACCTTACATGCCTCGTATTTGTTGTCAAGTAACTATAACATGGAGGGGTGATAAGGCGTTGAGTACTCAGGGAAACAGGAAATCGACGGAATTCTCGTACAAATCAATTAATTGAGCCCACATAACCCCCCCATATACCACCACCTTTCTCAATTCCTGCCCTTTTCCTCTTTTACAGCCGACAGTTAACCTCAGTACTTCTGCCCACGTGCTCCACCATCTCCACGGAGTTATAGTGACAGCTGTCGTTAGTCTTTCCTCTCCATCTGCCACTCAAATGATCCCACGACCTCTACCTCCCGGCCCCATGGGCACCGACTTTGAGCACTCGGTTGCCGGACTACTTGGCGTTCTAATCTCTCTGGTTGCCCCTTGGCCTATGGGTCAGATTGCCGAGGTTCTTCCTGAGGACCAGCTAGGTCTGGCCTTTTTCACCATGTTTCTGCACGTTATCTACGTCGGTGGGCTCGTTACCGAGGCCTGTTTCCCGGCCAATTTTGTGACGACGGCCTTCAAGATCCCCAAAAACGTCTTTCTCGCCAGCAAAGTGGTCTACATTGCGTTTGCATCGTGGGAGTTTTCTGGCCATGGAGCCATGTCGCTGATCTTGGTGGGCATTCTTTTGGCGACTCTTGCGTTGACAGAGCTGGGAGCTGCTATCAAGGTGAAGAAGCTGGTTAAAGGCAAGAAGTCAGTTTAGGAGAAACGATTGACGACTAAAGGAGGAGATTGATAGAAATGTACTTTTAATGCTTAGTAATGAGATGTAGTAGGAGACCAAGAAGGGAGAAAAGAAGAGGAGTAGCCGAGAAGGGTGACCAAAAGAAGAGTAACCGAGAGAAGGGTGAAGTGATTTGTATAGGAAGAAAACAGAAGGTTGATATAGAAGTACTCGTAGCAGGTCGGATTAGAATGAACGAAGGACTGGTTGGTATGCTTACTAATGTTATCAAACTGGGCTGGTTACTTCACATATAGGGACCAGGTAGGTGTCAACTTATTCATGCCCTCTGGTTAGATGCCAATGTTAAAGACGGTAAATCAAGAAAAGAAGTAGTCGTACTTGTAAGTCTACAAAACAACACGTCTCCCTTTCCTCTTCCTTTGCCACGCTGACTAATCACATTTCTTTTCGTAGTTTTAAAGCAAAGGGCTGGTTAGAGTGCCTGACTGAGGAGAGTAAACAGATGTCGATTGTCAGAGCTACAGAAGCTATTTTTTAACAGGAAAAGCAGTCACGTGACCTAGCACACAAATAACTTCCCCGGCACGTGTCAAAAATCGCCTTATTCGCCCCTGAGGACACGTAGATTCCTTCGTCCCCTCTCCCCACAGTCGTTAAAGTTGCCTAATGCATCTGCTGCACGATAACCGAGACCAAACAAGTGAGCGATTTGCGCTTGTCTTCACTGATCCATCTACTATACACCATGTCTGAAGTTGCTGAGCTGCGAATGGAGATGGAGCGGGAGCTGGAGCTGCTGCGTGGCGAGATTGACGATCTCAAGTCGCAGTTGATCCAGCAGGACGCCGAGAGACACGAGGCTCAGAAGAACCAGGGCGAAACTAACATCACCAAGGAAAACGTGACGGCCTTTGGCGTACTGTCCATTTTGCTGCTTTTGGGCTCAATGGGGCCTGGCTGGTATATGGGGTTTAGTGTCATGTTCAGTGAGGGCGACGGGACTGGAATTGGGCTGGTCATGGCCAATATGTTTCTTCCTGTTCTCATTCTTATTGTCACCTGGGTGCTTCCCTTGATGGACCGTGATAGACTAATTCTGGAGGCTATCATGTTGTTAGGGTACGGGTCGTTCATGATCTACGAGATGACCAAGAGCGTTTGGTCGCCCCTGGCCCAGATCATCATGGTCAGCGCGGCCATTTTCCTCAGACACTTGCATCAGAACGAGATTCACAGGAGAAAGCAGGGTGTTCCTGTGAGTGTGGATCTTGGCAATGGGGTGTAAACAAGACTACAAGGAGGAAAAGGAAAAGGAGAACACTGTGAAGGACACTGTGGAGGACAAAACAATGACACAAAAGGTGGAATGAGCCACGAGACATAGCTGTAATGTAACTTATTGATGTAGAGACTATCTGAAGTCTTCCTGTTGTAATGCATAGATCACAAGTAATTCTAAAGTAAAGTCCCAACTAAGCCCCAACCAAAGTGTTGAAGCACTTCACCCCATATGCACACCAACCTTGATACACCTAGATACAGCATCACCAACATCGCCACTACACACCTCATAAATGAACGGCAAAGTCATCACGTTCGCCAGAAGTGGCGATCTTGACGTGCCTGTGAGGATCAAAGTGTGAGTATCGAGAAATTACGCCTTCTTCCAACCCCTCTAACCCAGTGACTCCCTGGAAGGAACGTTCCCATTACTATCTCTCAGTGAACAGCTTGTGGACCCCAAGAAAGCTCTAGCTAAACACAGAGTCGATGCCACGTCTGATCTGACACTTACAGCACAAGTCTACGCCAACGGCAAGGCTCTAACAGGCCAGATTGCCACGACATACAAGTCGTTCAAGTCGAAACGACGGTGGAACGAGTGGATGCAATTTCCCCTGAAATTGAGCCAGTTGCCACTTGATGCCGAGGTCCATTTCGAGTTCTGGGACTACGACGGGACAAATCTGCTCGTTGCAAGTGCCACCATGCCGTTTTTCGACAGCAAAAATGCAGTACTACTGAGAGGAAGACAGAAAGTGGACGTCATTATAGACAACAAGTTTGACAGAGAAGAAGAGAAGAAGGAGGATGTACCAAAGCTCGAAAGCAATGGCTACTCTGAAATGGACAGATTGGAAAAGCTGATCAAAAAGCATGAACTAGGAGACATGCCTAGATTGGATTGGCTTGATAATCTAGCATTCAGACAAATTGAACTGGTGAACACCAAACACACCACGAAATCCGACCTCTTTCTCTACGTCGAATACCCCCAGTTTCAGCATGTCGTTGTCTACTCTCCTCCTCCTGTCAATCTTGCTCCTCAGCCTCTAGAACCTCCCCAGATCCAGCAGATTCAAAACACCCAAACCGATAACCCCATCGAAAGCAAGTATAGACGTCTGCTGCGTAGCCACAAGACGGGTCCTCTCGACAAGGATCTCAAGCCGAACGCCAAGATGCGAGACGAGCTGAATCTCATTTTCAACTACCCCTCGGCTCAGGAACTCACTGAAAACGAAAAGAACTTGCTGTGGAAGTTCAGATACTACGCTACTCGTGATAAACGGGCTCTCACAAAGTTCCTCAAGTCTGTGTCCTGGGACGACGCCTCTGAAATGAGACAGGCTATTGCATTGCTGCCCATGTGGAAAGAGGTGGACATATCCGATGCTCTGGAGATGCTGGGTCCCGGGTTTGCAGATCACCCTGCTGTGCGAGCCTTTGCAGTGGACAGACTGCGTGCCTCGCCCGATAAAGAGCTGGAATTGTATCTACTTCAGCTGGTCCAGGCTCTCCAGTTTGATAAAGACAAAGTTGTCTCGCAGTTTCTCATTTCACGTGCTGTGGCTTCGCCAGTGCTAGGCAACTACTTTTACTGGTACGTGCATGTCCAGACGCAGTCCGAACAGACGGCTGGACCGTTCAAGGAGGCGATTAGCGACTTTCTGCTGGCGCTCCAAACGTCCGAAAATGGCGCGGACAAAATCGTGGCTCTTAAGCGCGAATCCAACTTTGTGGGCAAGTTGGTTAAGTTGGCCCAGGACGTGCGTGCATGCAAGGAGGCCCGGCCCAAAAAGGTGGAGCTGCTCAAAAGCATGATTGCGGATCCCAAGCTCGAGCTCAAGGAGCTGCCCTACCCCGTCATTCTTCCTCTCGACCCTACGCAACGCATTGTGGGCATTGACGAGAATGACTGCTCGGTGTTCAAGTCGTCGCTGACCCCTCTGAAGCTCACCTTCAAGATGGAAGACGGCTCGCTCTACCCCATCATCTTCAAAAGCGGCGATGATCTACGTCAGGACCAGCTCGTCATCCAGATCATCACGCTGATGAACCAGCTGCTGCTCAACGAGAACCTGGATCTCAAAATCACTCCGTACCGGATCCTTGCCACGGGCGCCGTGGACGGAGCCATCCAGTTTGTTCCCAACCAAACCCTTGCATCTGTGCTGTCCGACTACCCCGGCGGCATTCTCCAGTTTCTCAAAGAGAAGGCCCCGATGACCGAGGAGCAGCAGGCTCTACTGCCGCCGGGATCCCTGTCTCTCGGAGTCCGCCCGGAGGTGATGGATACGTTTGTCCGTTCCTGCGCCGGATACTGTGTTATGACATACATTCTTGGAGTGGGAGATCGGCATCTGGACAACCTTCTCATCTCGGACGATGGTCACTTTTTCCACGCTGATTTCGGGTACATTCTCGGACGGGACCCCAAGCCGTTCCCGCCGTTGATGAAGCTGCCCATCCAGATCATCGACGGCATGGGCGGCATTCACTCGGAGAACTACACAAAGTTCCGAAACTACTGTTTCACGGCGTATACCACCTTACGTAAGAGCGCCAACCTCATTCTCAATCTCTTTTCGCTCATGACCGAGGCCAACATTCCGGACATTGCCATTGAGAAGGACAAGGCCGTGCAAAAGGTGCGAGACCGCTTCTGTCTGGAGATGAGTGACGAGGAGGCGATTGTGCATTTCCAGAACCTCATCAACGACTCCGTCTCGGCGTTTCTGCCCATGGTTATTGACCGCCTGCATTCCTTGGCTCAGTATTGGAGGGCGTAGAGATAAAAGTGCAGTACAGTTTGCTCTGGTATGGTGCCCCACCTTGCAATTAGGTCCATTTTATTTATCTGTTAATCTTCGTTTAAGCCTTGGATAGTGTCTCAAGGCGCTGTCTGTCACGCTGCCGTCACCTGTCACACACACCTTTTTTTTAGTCCAGCCCCATAATAATCAGCCGACTGGGTTCGTATCGTCAATCGTCTATCATGCAGCGTAACAATGTAAACACCGCAAAAGCGCTAACTCTATAATAGCCGAGCCAGATCTCTTCACAAACCTTGTCTAGGGCTAGATGGGTGTGTCAGGCTTGTGCGTGAGCTTTGGCATGCATCTTTCCGTCATTGATCGCCCTTCGTCGCCATGCAAGGGACGGGGGGGTCTGTGTATAAATAGCAATTTCAAAAGTTCGGCCTTTGAATCAGTAAGGGGGGAGTACACGCTCCGTAGGTAATTTAACGTGATGAGCGAGAGGACAGATGACTGGTCATGAAGAACTTATAGAACTCATATTGCCCACAGCCAGCTAAATATGTCTGCGCTATTTCTATGTGTTTGCTATTCCGCCCTCCAGGGTCCCGCTCTCTTTCCCAATTGGCTCTGTGGAATGTGCCTGGTTCCCCAACTATGGGCAGAGAGGCCTGCATTCCTGCTAAAACAGCACATCTCCGACTCTTGTATTTTGTTTGATATTCAGAGTTTAATGCAACTCTATTCACGCGCCTTTAGTCGTGTTGCGCCCGTGTTATATATAGCGTGAGGGCGGCAAAAAAGGCGGGGTTTGCTTTTAATAGCTTTCAAATCCGGCGCTCGTTCGATTTCCTGTTTCCCCAGAGCTCCACGTCCGCTACATCCCCCTCAACTACACCTCTCATCTCCCACTCTACAGGACTATACAGACCGTGTATCACCCTACACCTTAAAACAAGAAGCCAGTTTCACAAGTCTGGTGCAGCAGAAAACCCAAGTTTCAGGTTTTATACTTGTATATGCAAATCTCTGCCCTGGCCAAACCTCCTTCTACCCTCTACACTTCCCAAAATGAACCAGACTCCGCAAAGAATGCCGCCGGAGAGCCTCTACAGGAAAGAGCAGCCCACCCTCTTCCCCCACGGCTACCCTACCCCGGTCTCCTCCAACACCAGCATTAATCTGCCGCTTCCAGGCTCCTCGGGCTCGCCACTGCCCATTCCATACACCCCGGCGCCGGTCAAGTTCGAGTACTCGTTCCAGCAGTCGCCTACCGACTCTTCTCCGTTCCCCAAGTATGCAAAGTACCAAATCAACCCTTCGTTTGATTTCTCAAAGACCGGAATGGCCCATTTGGGCGTCAACTCGTCGCCGGTTCCCATCACCCCGGTGCTCCCTCCTCCCAGATCTATGGCTGCTCCCCCCATCTTTCAGAGCAGAACCCTCACTAGACCTCTTTCTAGCCCGGATAAGACTCCCTGCAAACGCTCCAGAGTCGAAGAACGCCAGGAAGTGTCTGATTACGACAGAAAGTGGGTGCGTATGCAGTTTGGACTGCCACGAACAGGAGGATACCAAAAGCCCTTCCGAAAGCGACAAACTGACGTTCTCAACGAGTTCCATGAACGTTTTGGACGAACTCTCTCTCCCTCTACCATTTCCAAGATTCTCTCTGACGATTACTCATATCTCGACACCATGTCCTTGAACGAGGTGTCCAAGTCGGTCTACAGAAAGCGAAAGCCGCGGTTCGAAATGCTGGAAGACGCAGTGTCGTCCTGGTGCGAACTGTACACTCGAAGAGGCTGTTTGAGCGAGCGGGTGCTCAAGGAAGCGGCCGAAAGACTCCATGCCCATCCTCTAATCGACACCAGCACTGCTGACGAAGAGGCCCCTGTTTTTTCCAACGGTTGGCTTCACAATATCAAGACTCGAAGAGATCTGTCCAGACTTCTATGGGACAGTACCATTTCTGAGCAGGAGACCTGTGTATCCACTCTCAACCACATCAGAGACACCATTACACGGCTAGGGCTCACACCCAAGAGCGTCTATTGTGTAGGAGACACTCAGCTGTACCCTTCCGCTACCCCTGGATCTCGGTTTGGAAACGACACCACTCCCTGTACTGCCAGAACTGTTCTCATTTGCACCAACGCTGACGGTTCCTCTCGACAAAAGATTTACCCGACCATGGTGGGCCCTGATGTTGCCGATCCCAACAGCAGAACCACCACTCAAGTTGTCTATTCGCCCACAGGTACTCCTGAGACCCAGAACTTTCTTGACTTTCTGTTTGACTTTGACAACTCGCTGACGCAGCCTTCCCTGTTGATTCTAGCCCAGCATCCGCACTACGAAAAGGCCACCCAGATCTTCAGACACCAGACCAACAATTCCAACCTCCACATCATTCTGGTGCCTGCCAGGATCAAAAAGAAGCTGCTGGCCACCGATCTCGGTATTGCCGGCGATCTCAAGGTCGCCTACAAGATCAACCGGCTCTACATGCTCCCCCACAAGCGGATGAAGACGTCCAAGATTCTCAGAGCCCTCGACACCGCCTGGGGCAATGTCAGTGAAGAGACGATTCTCAAGGCCTGGAGAGAAACACGCATCTTTGCGACTCTCAACTTCCCCGAACTCGCCGATACTGGAGCTTCTCAGCCTGATTTGAAGCTGGTACGGGCCATTGCTGGAGTTCAGGCGTCGATGATGAACAACCAGATCAACTTCTCCGAGACCCAGTACCAGAGTTTTTTCAACCACGACGGCGAAGACGACCCGCTGGCAGTCAAGGACTGCGTCGAGCAGTACGCGTCCATGGTTCAGAACCGCTGAACCCGCACATATTTATCTATTTATTGAATCATTATAAGTAATGTAATTGTTAGAGTTATCGTGCTTAGATAGTGTAGATGGATGCAAGCACAACAGCAGGCTAAGGACAGTCATCATTGCTAGAATGCCAATTGGGCTATTTTCGCACCTTCACTATCAGTCGTTTACAAGTACTCATACTTTTTCTTTTACATTTGACAAGTATTTTGCCCTCAATATCTCTCTCATCTGTAGAGTGCCTACAATGACATTTGAACCATTACTAATCACGTCCAATGTTCTCAGACACAAATATTGTATAATAAACCACCTTTTCCACCTCCTTTCTTCCTTCATCACCCTTTAATCTCTCTCATTAGACCCTGTCTCTCGATCTACGCAAGTTTGCATACAGGTTTAACCTCCAAGGTGACCTCTCTATGGTGCATATAAAGATTGGAGGAAGTCCTCCTACTTGTAGCTATGTAAGACAATGGAGCAATTGATTAAAAAACCATTGGCTCACTCTCAATTGCTCAATTGCTCGATTATATGATACCCACACTGATACCCTCATACGAGATACCAACTACAGGATACTGGTGACGAGATGTCTCATCTACAAGTACGTACAATACTCCAAGAACCACCTACATTTTCGGTTATTGTCCTTATACTCAATGCTCAATATATAATCTGCTTAAACCTGCCACATGTCGACCACGGTTCGGATGCAATCGCCCTTGTGGAGATCGGTGAAGGCGGAGTTGATGTCCTTGAGAGGCTTGGAGTGGGTGATGAAGTTGTCGATCTCGAACGAGCCGTTCTTGTATCGCTCGACAATCTCGGGCAGCTGGGTTCGGCCCTTGACACCGCCGAAAGCGGAGCCCTTCCACACTCGGCCGGTGACCAGCTGGAAGGGTCGGGTGGCGATCTCCTGGCCAGCAGCAGCAACACCGATGATGATGGACTGGCCCCAGCCCTTGTGGCAGGCCTCGAGCGCCTGTCGCATGACGGTCACGTTGCCGGTGCAGTCAAAGGTGAAGTCGCAGCCGCCGTCGGTCATCTCCACCAGCTTGTCGACAATGGTGGTGCCCTCGGGCAGCTTGGTGGGGTTGATGAAGTCGGTAGCGCCGAACTTGTAGCCCCAGGCCTCCTTGTTGTCGTTGATGTCGATGACAATGATCTTGGCGGCTCCTCGCTCCTTGGCACCCATCACGACAGCAAGACCCACGCAGCCAGCGCCGAAGACAGCGACATTGTCGCCCTTCTGGACGTTGGCAGTGACGGTGGCGGCTCCGTAGCCGGTGGTGACACCGCATCCGAGCAGACAGGTTCGGTCCTGGGGGGCAGTGGGGTCAACGGCAACCAGAGAGACGTCGGCAACCACAGTGTACTGGGAGAAAGAAGAGCAGCCCATGTACGAGTAGAGCTCCTTGCCCTTGCACTTGAACCGGGTGGTTCCGTCGGGCAGCACGCCCTTACCCTGGGTGGCTCGCACCTTCTGACACAGGTTGGTCTTGCCGGACTTGCAGAACTTGCACTCCTTGCACTCGGCGGTGTAGAGCAGAATGACCGAGTCTCCGGGCTTGACGGAGGTGACGCCCTCGCCAATGGACTCGACGATTCCAGCGCCCTCGTGACCCAGCACAGAGGGGAAAATGCCCTCGGGATCAGAGCCACTGAGGGTGTAGGCGTCGGTGTGGCACACTCCGGTGTAGGTGACCTTGACTCGAACCTCGTGGGCCTGAGGAGGAGCGACCTCGACGTCCTCAATGGTCAGGGGCTTTCCGGCCTCCCAGGCAACGGCAGCCTTGCAAGTGATGGTCTTTCCTTCGGTGGACATTGTGTATCTGTGTGTACTTGTAGTGGTGATGTACTTGCAGTGTAGCTCCACGACTGTTATATAAACGTTGTTCGATTTTGCTATCTATCTGTTGTTGTAAACTCTGTCTCATGCGTGCTAACTGAAGAGGTAAACCCTAGCCTGGAAATGGTGGACGTTGTGAGGTGGTGTAGCAGTGGCTGAAAGTGGACAAAAATGGTATCAGGTGAGAGCTGGAGTTTGGTAAATTTCAGGGAGTCTTTTTATTGTCGTTTTGGTTTATTTTTCACCTCCATTGAAGACGTTCATTTCCACCCCTTCAATACCACCCCTCCCAATAAACTCTGCGTTATCTCTTTTTGCTCCCATTTTCGAACCACACAGTGTTTCGGGGTCCTGCTGTGTGGGGGGTAACAAAGCGTTATCCCCGTCGCAGACTGGAGACTATGCCGGAGCTGATAGGTAATGGTCCACATTTGAGTTGACCCCGCGCGACTTTTTGCCCTTCCGGGCCTATGGGGACAGTGTGGAGGCCCTCGTGTCCTGAGCCGCACAGCTGGATCCGAGAGCCGCAGGTAATAAAAAGACCTCTTTAGTCTGGTGATGTTGCCATGGAGTGGTCAACTGTTCTGTTCTTACGAGTTGAGGTGTTCCTACAATTGCACCACCTGTAGGCCACCTGTACTGTAGTTGTACTGGATAAACTTGATTGGCGAGATTCTCAAGATTTAGGACAACGTTTAATATTCGGATAGGGTTCCGAGAGCTTCTACAGGATGCTGCTGAGGCACTGGATAGCTGATGAGTGAGACGTTGAGGCGGATCATGACAATATTCAAGATCTAGACCGTGACAGATTTCTACGGAGGTTTATTCGCAGTTACAGCATGCACACCTGTGATACTTGTACGATGCAATGAGTCTCTCTGAAAGTTGCAACAATGGTAATGACTAAGATCATAAAGGAGTGTATTAGAAGCTAAAGAAGGGGAAGAGAAGAAGCTGAATAAAGAAAAGAAAATAGAAGAGAAATAGAAGAGAAATAGAAGAAGAATAAAAGTAGAAGATGTTGAAAAAGGAAAAATGTTGAAAAACGGTTTGATGAAGAATCTGAATAAAGTGGAAGCGAGGTGCTGGAGAATCTGAATCGAAGAGGGTGTTTTTGTTGTTTTGTTGGTTTTTTGGTGAAAGAATCTGAATAAAGGTGAATAAATAAGAGCTGGAAGCTGAAGGGATATGAATTTTGTTGTTTTTAAGAAAGAAGCTGAAAAGCTGAAGGAGAATCTGAATAAAAGGTGTGATAAGATCACAGGCGAATCTGAATAAGAGGTGTGGTAGTCCACGGTAGAATCTGAATAACGGTGATGTAGCGAAGCTGAATAGAAGTATGCTGATAGAGAGTGTAGTAGAATCGATAAAGAAGAATTGAAGTAAAGAAGAATTCGTTGAAGAACTTGGCAAGCTCGCTGAAGCTGTTGAAGTTGAAGAGTTGGCACATGGCTTCATTACCACTCATTAATCACACTGCGGATGACTAGTGAGCAGTGATGGACACCTGCTGAGGGTTCTTGCAGTTCTTTCGAGTGCCGGGGACATCAGGTCTGATCTGATAAACCCCTCTGCCGTCCTCACAGGCCACAAAACCAGCGTGTTGGAAGCTGACCTGGCCTCGCTGATCGACGTTGAAACCCGTAGTTCCCACGTTCTTGCTGAAACTCAGCGAGTTGTCTTTTCCAAGATGCGCCTGGAGCTGCGACTTGGTGTCGACTAGCATGCCTCGGGTCACCATCAGTTGGGCAAGCTTCTTCTGCTTCTTCTGGGACACAATGAGGTTGTTCTTCTTGTCAATGTAGGTATCTCCTCGCGCTTGAGCCGGTCTCACCGAGACTCGCACTCCCTGCTGCTGGGGAAAGTTCTGCATCTGCTGGGCCAGAGCCAGGCAGAATAAACAGAACAAGACGATGAACTTCATTTTGGTAGTGAGCAGAAGTGGAACTTCCTTGGGTATTTATATCTTTGGAAAAGGTATCACTCGCCGTATTCTCAACATGGAACAGGTATGTTGTGGGGTGCAGATCTCAGGGACTGCGGTCAGCTCCGCTTGTGGAAAGTGGATCTTCCAAAACACTTCGAGACTGTTTGAGTTGGCGTTGAAGTTGACGTTGACCCTACTTGTAGGTTCTGTTCTTTCCAAGTTCAGATCGTTTAGCAATGTTCCGTTAGAAGGCCATCTATGTAGAGTACCGGTATGGAAACCAGTTGCTCAACTGACTCCATATTTGTACCATCATCAACGCCTCCTCAATTCATCAATTCAATTAAATATATCCTACGAGTAGTGGCCTTGACATCTGCATGGACCCTACTCAACGAATCCTATACTCTTCGTTGCACCCCTACCAATCCGGAAACTATTGTTCCTGCCCCTTAGAGCTTCGACCGAATGTAGTTTCTGTCGACATACGTCCAGACAGCGCTGGCGAGCCCGATGGGAGGGATCCAGGTGAGAAAAGTCCAGATGATACCGGGAGTAATGGTCTTCACCAGATCGTCGACCTGAAGCTCGAGTTCTGCAAGAGTACCGTCGTTGGACAGCACCTTATCGGCCAGCTTCTTCTTCTCCTGCACCGACATTTGCGACTCGATTCGCTTCTCGGCGTCTGCGCGGTCGGAGCCGTCACGTTTCATCAGTCTCTCCACCTGGATCTCGTCCGAGCAGGCCACCACGACCGTCAGCCCACAGAACCGGTCCAGCTTGCTCTCAAACAGCAGCGGGATGTCCAGCACCACCAGCCGGTTGCCCCAGATCCAGGCTGACAGCACCTGCCACACAATGGCCTTTCGCACGGCCGGGTGGGTGACCGAGTTGAGAAAGAGCCGGTTTTTCTCGTTTTCCTTGCCGAAAACAGCACGTCCAAGCGCGGGCCGGTTGATGGCTGCGCCCTTGCCCTTGTCCGAGTCGGGCACAAACAGATCGGGCACCTGGTCCTTGAAATGGGCCACGACCTTGTTGTAGGCGGGCTGTCCGGGTTCCAGAATCTCGCGAGCAATGACATCGGCATCGACGATGGTGAGATCGTGGTTGTTTTTCAGCAGCTTGGACACGGTCGACTTGCCGGTCGCAATGCCTCCAGTGAGTCCCACAATGAGCATTTTGTGTGAAAGTGTCAGACAAGGTCAAGAGTCAGAAACAAGAGTGCCGAGTTTATGATATTTAGTGTGGAGTGCAGATGGGAGGTGGGGATATAGAGATTAGAGATTATACATCAGCTAAAGGATAGACGGTGATACAGTAAGAAGGTACAAGTATATAAAATGGTAATAAATAAATATATGATGCCCGTTTAAAGGCGTCTATATGATTTTTCCAGCGAATTTCACATGTCAAGCACTTCGATGGAGGGTTCTGTCTTCAGTGTGGAGCTACTGACAGCTTGGACCCGTCTCTCATCATTGAGCTGTCTCTGAGAGCGTAGAGAGGTGTTCAAGAGCACCTTCCTCAAAGGGCAGCTCGAGTAGCCTGTCTCAGTCTTCACAAGCTGTTAGAAGTGACTTGTAGTGGTAAGTGGACAAGTACGAGTGCGGAGTACGAGTACTCGTAGTTGTCTGAAATCCACCCAACCTTTCAGCTTTCTGAGACGCTAGTTTCAGTAATCCTCCAGAAAATGATCTGAGTACTTGTGGACTTCATTCTAGCAATGGTCTGACTGTGCTTTGAGCATCTTGAGACAGAAATTTTGTCCCATTTGGACGTGTGGAGCTAACTACAAGTAGCAGCCTCTCTATAGCCCTCAACTGCTCACTAGCCCGTCACGTAAAAACCTCCGCCTGCGACCGGAAACGGTTTCACTTTAGGGGACGGCTGGCCACTTGTAGTTATCACAAACACGTTCTTATCCTGCACCACAGCTTCATACAAGTTATCGTTGATCCACCTGACGAACGTGGCGTCGTAGGACTCGTCAATGTACGCCACTGTGTCTTCCAGCTCCCCCACCAGCGTCTCTGCAAACTCCTGGAGGCCACCGGTCACGATTCGTCGTTTCTTGGTGTTTTGCGACGCGTCGATGTTGAACGACGGTTGACTGGAAGGTACTGTTTGAGAGTACGGTCTTCTGAAGGGAAGCACATTAGGAGGACGTGGAGACTGAGGAGCTTCTCCATATTTCTTGCCTCCAATGATGAATCGCGGTTGCATGGAAGAGGTGGGCGATTTTTTCTTGTAGTAGTTGAAGTCTTGTTACTTAATCGATACCAGATCAATGCAGCTTGGATGCATGGTTTTAGACTGGTGTTGGTGAAATTTGGGAGTGAAATTTGGAGCCAAGTTTGGGTGAAATTTGGATGAAATTTGGATGAAATTTGGGAGTGTTAAATGGAAGAAATTAAGATGGAGGAATTAAGAGAGAGCAATTGAGTAACTACAAAGGATCCAAAGGCTCCCTAACTGATTGAACACCAATTGGGTCAATTGAGGAGCAACTGGTAGTACAAGGAACCCCTCAAAGCTCCATTTTAGACCATGCAACTAATTAGCCCCAATTGAACCCCTTGTCCTTAGCACTCTCCTATCGCACTAAAATACTCAGCTCAAGGTTATCTGGGGAGGTTGGATCAGTGGAGACGTGAGACTGGTGGCTTAATACTGGGTGGCCTTCCACAACGTTCCACACTGCCGGGTAAACAGGGCTGGGACTGCTGTTGCCCAAAGCGCTCGGCGCCCAAAGCGGCGACTCGCAGCTCGGGCTCGATTTAAAAAGGCCACCGTGGAGCCCACCAGAATACTTCTTTCTCCACTAACTACAACGCTCGCAGTTAAACGACCTCTCGCAGTTGCCACCTTACAGTTATTATGAACTGTATGCATCGGGGTTGGGAGCTTACCCGGACACGTGTGTGCTTAGGGCCCAAACCTACTTAGGCGTGCACATTTGAGCATGGGCCTTGGGACCGAAGTTTTTTCCTACAAGAATCTTCACCAACCTTTCTTTTCTCTTCGGTGAATTCACACATATCTACAATGGGCTTCTCTGATCTTTCTTCCGCTGCTGGTGAGTATCAATTGACGGCATTGACGGCATTGAGTGCCTTGCCACTTGGTTAATTGGCGAATTGGGGTGTTCCAGGGGTCATTCTGACATTGGTGACCTTGATCGTGTCATCATGATCTCACACCACAACACAACAAAACCAATCGCCAAACCCAGGACAACCACAAATCCACACCTCGTTCACACACTAACTCAGGTCTCACCCAGCTGAACGAGTTCCTCGTCGACAAGAGCTACATTGAGGGGTAAGTACTACATTTCCACACCCATTCTCCCACACTGCTACACACCCAAGAGCATTATTATGATGATTCCCATGGTCCGTGTTATTGAGGCGGAAGTAAGACCCCGCTGCATGATAACAAACCCATATTTTCACTTTTCCTGATCTCTACCGTGCAATAGCATCTGTGTCCTTTGGACATCCATACTAACCATAGCAACGCTGCCTCTCAGGCTGACGTCGCCGTCTACAAGGCCGTTGCCTCTGCCCCTGACGCCGAGAAGTACCCCAACGCCGCTCGATGGTTCAAGCACATTGCTGCCCAGGAGGACCACTCTGCTCTCCCCGGCACCGCCAAGGAGGCCTCTGCCTACGGCCCCGCTGGCTCTGCCGCCGCCGCCGCTGAGGAGGAGGACGACGATGATGTCGACCTTTTCGGCTCCGACGACGACGAGGTCGACGAGGAGGCTGAGAAGCTCAAGCAGCAGCGACTCGCCGAGTACGCCGCCAAGAAGGCCGCCAAGCCCAAGACCGCCGCCAAGTCCATTGTCACCCTTGACATCAAGCCTTGGGATGACGAGACTGATCTCGACGCTCTCCTTGAGAACGCCAAGAAGATCGAGATGGAGGGTCTGGTCTGGGGTGCCCACCAGTGGATCCCCGTTGGTTTCGGTATCAAGAAGCTCCAGATCAACCTGGTTGTCGAGGACGACCTTGTCTCTCTTGATGAGCTCCAGCAGCTCATTGAGGAGGACGAGGACAACGTCCAGTCCACTGATATCGCTGCCATGCAGAAGCTCTAAGTGTTTCTAGCTTATATATATGGTAAAACGGTTAATTCGGTACACCACTCGTTTGGTACAACATGGTTTTTATATTTATTCCACAGTGTAGGAAAATGCTGTAATACAATTAATGATCCAATGTAAGATTTTTCCTCTCCAGCATACGTGTTCATGCACCGTAAAACCCAAACCAAACACCGATCTTTTCATAAGCTAAAATTTAGCATGCATAAGCCACACCTGGTTAACTGTGATCGATCGGATTGATCTGAAAAAAATCATAGAAAATAGACCAAAATTGATGGAAAATAGTAGGTACTGTATGTTACGGAAATGGATTTTGAGGTCAGATGCTTAGTCACAGAAACTACATGTTTCGTAGTGTATCAGTATCTGGTCTGGATGACTAAGCCCGTTAATACCAGAGACCTGACAACATCAAATCAGCCTGAATGCTTGTGATGTACTATTAAATCAGCTGTTGATTGTCTTTGGATCATTGAATCCCTTTCAAGTGGTATAATTGAAGGAACTCGTATCGCTAGCTTTAACTTAAGATCACGGGGCAAGAGGTGAAGAGTGATATAGAAGACGGGGGAGACATAAGAAAAAAACGACAACTTGATGATTGACTTGAGAGAAGTTTGATTGGCTTCTTGGATAGTTTGTGTATCTTTCCAATTGTCATTAGGGGGGTTGAAAGGTACTGTCTTGAGAAACTATGGAGAGGTGACATTTTGGGTGAACATGAATAGCACGATACACAGGTATTCTTGTGTATGTAGTTCGCTTGTCACTTGAGGCTTTAAACAAGTACTAACTGGCCACAGCTTCTTCGTCCTTCATGTCTTCTGCTCAGCATAACCCCGTCGTATATCTAGAGATGCTTGTCATCTGCACCATTAGCGTGATGATAAGAGATGTATAATGGGCTAGCCTAGACATGGAAAACACCTCCGGTTTCGAATAACGATTCTACGTCTGCATTTTTTTAGAAATTTGAACAACCCCAAATCATCCCATTCATACTCCTGTCCCTACGTGGTGTTCTGGTTATGATCTTGATGCTATTCTCTTTAGATTATGAAGTGAAGAAGTCATTCAGAAAGAGAAATATTAAGCAAACGGTGCTGAATATTTTGGAGGGAGTACCCAGCCCTCAATTTTTGCTACAGTCGTTTCTTTTTCTTCCCAAAAAGTCGATATTTGATGCCTTTCATGATCTTCGCACACCTTATCAGCTCCCTGGAGTTAACACACCAGCCGAGCCCATTAAGGTAATTAAATGGGGTGCTAAAAGTCGGCAGATAGAATTAGAATGGCTGTTAAAAACCAATGAAAAAGTGACGGTCTATCTGGCTTGTTCGTACGGCTCTCTGTGGTCTTATCAGTTGAGTGTGCTGTGTAAAACAGTACGAACCGTATCGCAGCCTATCCAGTTGATATTGGTCTACTGTCGAGAGACAACACTCAGCCAAGTTCAACATCTCGTATAGCACCGCCAAGAGCTGTCAAAAATATTTCTCTACGGCTAAATCCCTGAATCCCTGGTACTCTCTGTGCCGTTGATCCACAGCAAGCCACAGCAGCACAGTTCCGAGGAAGACCCTGTAACAGCACACAAAGAACGCCCACAAAGAAAATATCGCATCGCAACGGAAACCTAGACCTGTGCCGTTCAGGGTGTTGTATGACCAAGACCTGAGGCCGTGGTGCTTGTCTTGGAGATATCCACAAACAAGGCCCCTGGTATCTGAGTTTGAAAAAGACACGATTTCGTGATAAGCAGTAACTCTGTTGCAAGAGAAAGCCCTGTGGCAGGAAACGCAGAGTGGCAGGGCTTTCGCCGGGGCTCTGGGGGCCATTAAGCTTGCTTTCATAATCCAAATTGGCTGTCTCAGTTTTCTAAAACACTCAGATAAAGAACCAGAGCCGTAGAGTGGAGGAGGTGGAGAAACTCCTACATGTAGGAGAAACGCCAAGGAGAAGCTGGTGCGCTAGCAGACAGCTGTCGGTCCCTGCCAAGGGTGTTCTTTTATGATCTCGACATCTGTGCATGAACATCTGAGACGTGTGCAGTAGTTTTTCTTGATACAAATGACAGACAGGTGGATCTGTGAATGACGGCTGGAGCTGAAAATAGCAGCAACTACCGACTTGTTTAATTCAACTCGGGATACTGTTAAACATGGAAATAAGACGGCGATCAGCCTGATTAGACAACCACCCTGTGAACTCTGAGGTGAGCCCACATGGTTCGAGCCGTGTCGTGTGACTCTAATTGTTAGCTGAATGCTGTGAGCCGTCTGTCGAGTCCCACGGATGAGCCATTAACGTAAAGTGAGACTGTTTCCTGAGCTAAGACAAGACTGAGACCGTCATTGAACTGTCACTGAGACTGGCTGAGACTGGCTGAGACTTACTGAGACCATGACCCTCTATCTCACTAGTACGTAATCAAAAATACATCTGGAGATCAAACAACTCGTACTCTGACCACAGCACATGTCACCTGCGTTCTTCACAGCTGCTCCCTTCACAGCTGCACTCTCATACGACCTCTTACGAGGATCTAACCCGCCCATTGGTCTGGCACCAGCGCTATCGGGCACGGCCCTGGTGAGAGTTTGAAACCCGCTCGACAGACGCAGCTTGCTATTTAAGCACCTTCAGACTCTAGCCTTGCACGCGAGAGTTTGAACTTTGGCGGGGAGTAAATGGCCGAGGGAGTTATACACGGCAAGCCACTTCCGGGGCGGTGTAGTTATTATTGGGTGGCTAGTGGCGACTAGTTGTGACTAGTGGTGGCTTGTGGTGACTAATAACGGCGAATAATAGGTTTATATATTTTCTCTTATACATTATTTCTCCTATTAATCTCGCCCACTGTACACTTACATTCCACGTCGGATATGTACGGTCACCTCACACAATGGCGTGCGAAGGGAGAGTGGCTTCACCACTTTTTCATTTTGTGCACGTCTATTTTGCCGCGGACCAATGGGAGAGACGCCCACACTCGCAAATCGGGCCCTCGGCGTTTCTCACGCACCCCATGAAGTTTGAGAGGGTGAGGCTTGTGGCTTACTTTAGATAGCGAGTGGGACTGGGCGTGTAGATAACTCGACTTTGGCTGCCTAAGCGAGTACGGGGTTTTCGACATCGCCAAGACGACCCTCGATGACGTAAACCTCCGACCCCACATATGAAAAAAATAGCCCTCACAAGCCTCGCCAAGACACCCACCATACGGCACCATGCATGTCTTCTGATAACGTGCTGTCTCAAACCTACTTGAGACGGACTTTCGTACGAGCTTGGATGCTTGGCAGGCACAAGAGGTATTATAGTCGGGAACTATACTTGATAGACGGCTCAACAAGGGTTAGCCGGGATTCGTTTATTGCATTAGCCGATGGCCTCTTGGCAAAGTGATACCATGGTGGGCTCAGCCTCACCTCCACCAGCATTAAGCAACCTGTCTACGAGGGGCTCTAATGAGCGTGTCTCGGGGTAAGTTCAGCCCCCAAAGTCGGCTTATCTTCAGTAAAGCTCGACCAGCTCGAGAAACTCTGTGGACTCAAGGTTAAAGCTCAGACTTGCAATCAGAGTTGCCAGGCCCTTGTTTATCTGTTCGGTACCCCACAGACCACCGGCGCCGTGTGTCCATCGGTCTGTGAGTCTGTACCGATCAGCCATGGTGTATATATACCTCGAGTCTTGCTGGTTGGAGATCATTAACAGTCTGCCAAATGTCCTTTGAGAAAGACGAAAAGGAAACCAACCTTGGAGAGGTCCACGATATCGAGGAGGTGGAGCCCTCGCTCATCGACTGGGTTGCCCAGCAGCTCGGAGTCCCTCCTAACGATATCGACGGCACCTATCCCCCCGAGGTGCACTATATTGCCGAGAAGTTTGCCGCCATGACTGAAGACGAGGCTCTGGTCATCTGCAAGGAGAACCTGGCCTACCACCAGGTCGACCCCAACTTCCGAGACGAGTACAGATCTGAGATTGAGGAGCTGCTCAACTCGTACCATGGCTCCAATGACCCTACACAGCAGTCCGTCTACGTGGACGAGAAGGAGGACCACGACGTGGATCCCACCGAGCGAGCCATGCTTCTGCGATACTGGGCCACCATCTTCTACTGGTGGTCGCCCTACCCCGAGGTGCGATCCGTGACGGACCCCTTCGATGACGTGAACCAGACCACTCTCACCTGGCGTGTGTACGTGGTCGGCACCATCTGGGTCGCAGTTGCGGCCTTCGTCAACACCTTCTTCCACCCCCGTCAGCCCGCCATCTCTCTGTCTGGCTCTGTGTGCCAGCTGCTGCTCTATCCCTCCGGTCGACTGCTGCAGTATGCTCTGCCTGATTGGGGCTTCACTGTTCGAGGACGTCGAATCACCCTCAACCCGGGAGTGTGGTCGCAGAAGGAACAGCTGCTCTGTACCATCATGGTCACCTGTGCCCTCGGAACCCCCTACATCACATCCAACGTGCTCACCCAGTACATGCCCATCTACTACAACCAGTCGTGGGCCGGCGGCTTTGGCTACTCGTTCCTGATGATGCTGGTGACCCAGTACATGGGCTTTGGTCTCGCGGGCCTGCTGCGACGAGTGTGTGTCTACCCCGTCAAGTCCATGTGGCCCACTCTGCTGCCCACCCTGGCCGTCAACAAGGCGCTGCTGGCCCCCAACCGAAAGGAAAAGATCAATGGCTGGTCCATCTCCCGATACTACTTTTTCTTCCTCGTTTTCTGCGGCTCCTTCCTCTACTTCTGGGTGCCCAACTACCTGTGGGAGGGTCTCTCCACCTGGAACTGGATGACCTGGATTGCTCCTGAGAACGACAACCTGGCCATCATCACCGGCTCCGTCGGCGGTCTCGGATACAACCCCATCCCCACTTTCGACTGGAACATCATCAACTTTGGCATCCAGCCCATTCTGCTGCCTCTGTACACCTCCATCAACATGTACGTGGGAGTCTTCATCTCGGGCTTCTTCATCATGGCCATCTGGTACTCCAACAACAACTTCACCAAGTGGATCCCCATCAACACCAACACTCTGTACGACAACACTGGCAAGAAGTTCAAGGTGACCAAGATTCTGACGGACTTTGTCTTTGACGAGGAAAAGTACAAGAACTACTCTCCCCCCTACTACTCTGCCGCCAACCTCGTCACCTACGGAGCCTTCTTCGCCATCTACCCTCTGTCGTTCGTCTACACCGTTCTCTGCAACTACGAGATGATGTGGGTCGCCATTCGAGACACTGCCCTGGCCATGAAGAACTTCCGACGATCCAACTACGAGGGTCTCGAGGACCCCTTCTCGCGACACATGAAGAAGCACAAGGAGGTGCCCGACTGGTGGTTCTACGTGATTCTGCTCATCATGTTTGGTCTGTCCATCGCCCTGGTTGAGCACTGGCCCACCAACACCCCCGTGTGGGTCATTGTGCTCTGTCTCGGTCTCGTCTTCATCTTTGTCATTCCCTTCACCATGTTCCTCTCCTTCACCGGTGTGCCTCTGTCTCTCAACGTGCTGGCTGAGCTCATTGTCGGATACGCTCTTCCTGGTAAGTTCCAGGCCCTCAACCTGGCCAAGGCTCTGTCGGTGCAGATTGCGTCGCAGGCCCAGAACTACGCCAGTGACCAGAAGCTCGTCCACTACGCCCATCTGGCTCCCCGAGACATTTTCGCTACCCAGCTGTGGGCCACCCTTGTCAACGGTCTGGTTGCCCTGGGAGTGATGCAGTTCCAGATGCACGACGTCAAGAACATCTGTGAGCCCGATAACGCCATGAAGTTCACCTGTCCCTCTGAAACCACCTTCTTCTCGGCCTCCATCATTTGGGGAGTCATTGGCCCCAAGCGAATCTTCGACCACCAGTACCCTACTCTCAAGTGGATGTTCCTGCTGGGAGCTGGTGTCGGTCTGCTCTTCTGGTTCATCCAGGTGATGCTGCCCAAGCTGCTGCTCAAGTACAAGCCCCAGAAGACCCAGGCCATTCTGCGGTACCAGCGAATCGTCACCAAGTTCCATCCCGTCATTTTCTGCCAGTCTTGTCTGAACTGGGCGCCCTACAACCTGACCTACTTCACGGGCGGTCTGTACGCAGCCCTCTTCTTCAACGGCTACGTAAAGTCGCGATTCCTGGCCTGGTGGAGAAAGTACGCCTACGTCTTCTCCGCAGGCATGGACACCGGTATCGCTCTCAGTGGTATCATCATCTTCTTTGCGGTGCAGTACAACGACTACAGCATTTCGTGGTGGGGCAACGACGTCGTCTACGCCGGAGTCGACGCTCTTGGAGTCACCCACCCCCCTCTTCCCGACGTGGGCTACTTTGGCCCTGGTCCCGAAAACTACCCTTAATCACTAATATTTAATGAGTAATGTATTTATCTTTTTCTGAATCAGCAAGTACTTGTAGTCAGTATCTTCAACGTAGTAAGTGGTTTAATCTTCCTGTAGATGAAGACCTTGAACAGTATGTACACGGTTGATCTCCTTTGAGTCGGTGCTTTGGATATATCTGATCATGAAGGCAAGAGACAAGAGCACTATCTTGATGAATATGGTCTATATATATAACCCTGACTAACCCTGCTGTACAGTAGAGAATCGAATTTGGTGAAATATTCTCGTTAATTGAAAGGTGATTAAAATCATCATCTAACCAGAATAGAAATTTCGGTCATTTGTGAGTCCTCTCAAACCCCATATCCATGGTCTGCATCGATCTGCATCGCTTATGCACCACTTCAAAACCTCATTGTAATGGAGACGTGAAGAGCACGCGTTTTTAATAGTAATGAGGGTGAAAAAATCATGGCTCACGTGACTTGGTAAGACTAAAAGCACATATTGAGAGTCTTTTCTCCATTTGCTCAGTTCGTTTAAAGTTCTGTCTTACCTTCAACAGTCATGGCTATACCCTCCCTATACAACTCTTGTAGCCAGAATCGTATGTTCATATTGATGACTAACAAAAGCCCCAAAAGAACCTCAAAATAAACACGGGATTTCACAAGCAACGAGCAATACAGTTTCACACGAAGATAATAACATTATAAAGTACAGTAACACGGTTCAAACCTGTTGAACCATGACCTCTTACTGACACACTAAACTACCGGGACATTCATCAGTAAGGAATACAAGTAGCTAGTCCAGCATGAGATAACAAACATAAGTGATTACGGTCCACAAATTACAAGTACACCCTTTATTGAAATATTTATATTCATTTATATTGATTTTTCACCTGCTATTCATCTACAGACTCATCTACACCTCTTAAAACATCATAAATCATGTTAACCTATTTCAAATGGCCTCGTCGCACATCCAGGTGAAGTTTCGGAACTGGTCCTGCATGGCGGAGGTCAGCGTGGTGGTGACGGGGGTCAGCGCCGGCGTCTCGGACGTGAACTCCTGGTCAAAGTTGGTCACGTCCGTGGGCGACGTGATCTTGGGCACAAACGGCGGGGGGATTCGCTTGTGATAAATATCATCAAAGTTGACGTTGGCAAAGTACGGGTGAGCCATAATCTCCTCGGCGTCTCGAGGACCCGATCCCAGACGTCGTTCGGGCTCTCGAGTCAGCAGCTGCGTCAGAATCGACACACAGTTGCCAGGCAGAGTGATGGGGTATCGGGGCTCGTCGGCCAGAATGGCGTCGAAGATTTCGTCTTCATCTTCGCCTCGGAAGGGACTCTGGCCCAGCACCATCTGGTAGATGAGCACTCCAAATGCCCACCAGTCGACCGCGAGGCCGTACCGCTGCTCCAGCAGAATCTCGGGCGCCATGAACTCGGGCGTGCCGCAGAAGGTGCCTGTGGTTCGTCCGTAGTCCATGTCTTCCTTGCACAGACCGTAGTCGGCAATCTTGACGTGTCCGTCTCGGGTGAGCAGGATGTTGTCGAGCTTGAGATCTCGGTAGATGACTCCGTTGTCGTGGAAGTGCTTGATACCAAGCAGGACCTCCGCAGCGTAAAACTGGGCACGGCCAGGCTTGAACACACCTTCCTTCTGGATATGCCACATGAGATCTCCTCCAGACACGTAGTCCATGACAAAGTAGACCCGGTTTTCCGTCTGGAAACACGAGTAGAGATTGAGCAGGAAGGGATGCGACTCCCGGTTGGCAATCTGGAACACCCGTCGCTCGGACCGCGTACTCTCCACCTCGTCGTTCTCGATGATAAAGTCCTTCTTGAGCACCTTGATGGCGTACAGGTTGGTGGTCTTTTTGGACTCGGCCAGCATGACCTTACCAAAGTTACCCTTTCCGAGCACCGCCAGGAAGTTGAAGTCGTCCAGCCCGATTCGCGGCCGCTTCTTCTTGCCGACCACTGAATGTCGGTTCGACGCTCCTGTAGAAGTGTTGTTAGCCGTTGTGGACGCAGCTGTAGCAGCGGCAGCGGCAGCGGCAGCCTGGGCCTGTTGAGCTTGCTGCTGGGCCTGTTGCTGGGCCTGCTGTTGAGCCTGCTGCTGGGCCTGACGTTGCTGCACCTGCTGCTGCTGGGCCTGTTGCTGCTGGTACTGCTGTTGCTGGTACTGCTGCTGCTGGTACTGCTGCTCTCGCATCTGCTGCTCGCGCTGCTGCTGTTCTCGAAGAGCCTGCTCCTTCTGCTGCTGTTCCCGTGCACGAGCAGTCTCCTCCTCGTCTCGCTGCTGCTGCTGGGCGTGGACGCCGGGCACAGGCAGAGACTGGTATCCCGAGTCGATCGACGGGTGCTTCTTGTGCTGCTCGTCGATGATCATGCTCTTGGGAGGCGAGTACGACGAGTCCTGCTGCGGCTCGTTGTTGATGATGCTCTTGTCGAACTGCTCCGTCTCGTCCTCCATCTTCACGTCGTCCTCAACGGGCGACAAAACCTGTGATGGAGAAGGCGTCGAGTCTCGGTTGGGGTACAGATCGCCGACAGACGAGTTTCGCGGAGGGTACAGCGGCTCCTCCTGGTTGCGCGAGGGCGACAACTGGTACTGCTGCTGCTGGGGCGACCGAGCAGGCGATTTGGGCGACGCTGACGACGGCAGAACGTATCCCTGCGACTCTCGTCGAGCCCGGGGGTCCAGAGACGACGCCGAGGGGTCGTATCGCTGCTGGTGGTACGCCTGGCCTCTGTCTGGCACTGCGGAGGGAGGACCGGGTGCCGGAACGCCTGGAGGCGGGATTCCGACCACGGAAGCTCCACTTGACGACACTCCCTCCTTGGGAGGCAGCGAGGGCGCCGAGCCAACCTCCTTGCGTCGCACCGTGTTCTTTCGCTCGCCCCGGACGGTCGCAGTACTATTAATGCTACTGTTGGTGTCGACGGGGGTCAGCGAGAGCCGGTCCGAGCTGTTGCCCGCGCCGTAGCCGTTGTTGTCGTGGGCATTGACATGCATGTGCGACGGGGTGGCCGAGTACAGCGTGGAGGACTGTGACGACGAGGCCATGGACGCCGAGGACACGGGGTGCTGCGACGCCCGGCGGATCTTGGTCGACTTGATCTCGCTGAGAATCTGGTTGGCCCGCTCCATGGACATGCCGCAAAAGTCGGGCACCAGATGCTCGCACTGGACGTGGGCGGTGACGCCACACTCGCCGCACTTGCGCACCGACTTGCGGCCCAGCGGCAGAATGTAGCCGCAGTGGCAGCACCAGTTGGCGGACTTGTTGGTGAAGACCTGGAACCGGTGCGGGATGCGGTGGTTGAGCTTCTCCTCGTCGGGGTCCGTTTCCGTCGACGACTTGGAGATGCACTTGGTCACCACCTTGGAGTAGCACTTGCCGTGGCACGTGAGCCGGCAGTCCTGGCACTGGAAGCCCGCGCCCGACAGGAAGTCGCCACACAGCGCGCACCGCATGATCGAGTAGAACTGCTGCGCCACAAACTTGTGCCCGTGGATCTCGTGCACGTCCTCCTTCTTTCGGATGGCGTTCTGACGGCCCAGACCCAGTCCTCCGAGCTCGTGCGGCCGCTTGACGCCCCGGTTGGTCTTCTCAAAGCCCAGCGTCAGGTAAATCTGGCCCGCGGGCTCCACGACAAACCACTCCTCGATGGTGGGGCCGGTGTAGTTGACCACCGACGACACGGGCCGGTCAATCTGGGGCGCCTCAAGGGTAGGCAGCCCCGATCCCGTGGCAGCATGGGCAGCTGCGCCTCCTCGAGCTCCTCCAGCTTCTCCGGGGTGGCCTCCAGCAGCAGTCTCGGAGGCAGCCACCCAGCCCGTTGCCGCGAGCTTCTGGCCGTTCTTGCGCCGCCGAATCTCCTCGGCCACGTCGGAGATGGTCAGCCACAGCAGACCCACGGGCTTGAAGTGGTCTCCGTCTCGGTCGTAGATGATGATCTCGACCTCGTTGGCCTTGTCGACGGGGAACTGGAAAGTGTCGTTCCACCGCTCGGTTCGCGACAGCTTGGTGCGGCCCACAAGCTTGTCTTCGCATTTCACGGTGACCATGGTTTCGGGCCGCTTGCCTCGAACAGAAGCAATGTGCTCCACGTTTCGCAGAGCGTGAACGGTGATGGTGACAATACCACTGAGGGGACGTCTGATGTTGGGCGCATTGATGGAGTCCGAGTCAATGGCGTCGTCAATGTCAATGTGCATGTCCTGGTAGCGCTTGAGCGACTTTTTCAGCAGACCCATCTTCTGCAGCGACTCCTTGCGCATGTTTTCAATCTCCTGGATCTTCTTGGGGTCGCGCTGGTACAGCCGCAGCGCGTTCTCAAAGCCCTCCTTGTAGTTTTTCTCCACGCTCATCTTGAACTCGAGCTGCTGCAGCATGTGCTGGATCCGCGGCCCGAAAAACGGCGTGTCGTACTTGATGAGATCCAGCTTGGTGAAGTTGGCCCGTTTTTGTGTGGGGTGAGGCCCGGGAGCCATGGCTGGGTTAGTATGGACGAATGTGATAAATGTTTGTGGGGATCTATGAGATACCTTTGAGACACGAATATGTCCTTCAAGATGCTTCTTTAAATGGCTTCCAGAAGTTTCTAAGAGACGTGTTTTCAAGATATACCCTTCAGAATTGGCTTCAGAATACCTTGGAGATCGCTTCAAGATGACTTTCTGAGATGACTGAGATGACGGAGATATCTCTGTAAGATGTCCTATGAACACCTTGAGCCATGTCTTCAAGATATGTCTAAAGGGTCTCTCAGATACACCCTACAAATATCTTCACGACATTCTCTGAGATTCCTTCAGTGTGTCTTCAAGATGCATCTACAAGATATCCCTTAAGATGTCCCATAGTCTTCAAGACACACTTCGAGAAGTGTTCAAAGTGTCTCTCTAAGATGTATCTTCAACATGAATCTGGGATGTGTCTTCAAGGTGTCCCTGAAGCCCTGAAGATGTTTCAAGATACACACCTAAGAAACACGTTCAAGATACACTCCTAAGAAACACCCTCAAGAAACACCCTCAAGAAACACCCTCAAGATACACCTTCAAGAAACACCCTTCAATCACCAACAGGTCCTCCAAGAAGTCCCAACAAGTCTCTGATATCTTCAAGCCGTCATGTCGCTGAAGAACACCCTTCAAATACACCGTTGATGCCCCTCCTAATCTACTCACCCTCAGGCCTGGTTCGCAGCTTGAGCTCGCGCATTTTGGACTCGAGATAATTGACATTCTTCTGGTTGTCGGTCAGCTTACTCTGGCACTGCAGTTTGAAGGCAGAGTCCTGGGACGCCTGGGCCGCGGCCTTGGTGCCCCGGATGATGTTTTTCTCCACCTCAATCTGCTTGTACAGCTTCTGGATCGCCGACTCAATGTCGTCGGGGGCAGACATGGTGGCGGACGGGGGCTGCTGGCGGTTTGGGTGGTGTGGTGTGCAGGTCGCAGTCTTCTTTTTCGGCTGCTCAAGCACGGTGCGGTGGAGGTGTATATGATGTGTGAGCTGTGCTTATTTGTTTAACTCGCAAAATTCCCCTGGCCAGGGGGACGTCGAAACGGGGGGTTTTGCGGGAGGTGGAAAAAAAACGGCGGCTGTGGGGGTACTTGCCGAGGGCGAGCAGGCAGATTTCCGGCTTCGTTTCGTCTTTTTTCCGGCTCCTTTATCGCCTTGAACAGGTCTCCCTATTTCTCCAACACGATTTTGAGTTGGTCTTTGCTGACACCAAAACACAAAATTCACGTGAGTTAGTTTCAACGGAGTCCTCCCACACAACACGTTAAAAACCTTCCGCAAATTATAAATAGTAACAGGCTGTGCAGTGGAGTGGTGTGGGTGGTATTTACGGCGGCTGGGGGGCACGTGCGGGGTCATGTGACGTACCGGCACCCCGTGACCAGTCTATTTGTGGTCTACAATGACGTAACTTGTCGTCTGAATCCACGGGCCATCTCACTTCTCCTTTCTCACACTATTTATCAGATACCCATTTGGGAACCAAGCTAAGATAGGAGAGATATAGGGTGGATATGAAATGGTGGGTATGAAGGACTTGTAGTGACCGTACATAGTGTATGTACGAGTGTGAACAAATGTCTATTATACCACACTCACATTTCCCATACTCGTATCATCCACCACTGACGATCATGCACAACCACATTGCTATTATTAATACGTGCGTTGCAAGGACATGTGGACCCCTATCGTGTTCATAACTTTGTTGTAGAGGGGAAGAAATGTCAGTCTTGTAAAGCAAGAGCGGACGGTGACAAACCATGAGTATGTCCAAGTAATTAGTTGGAGTATTTGCCACCTTGTCGCCACTCCGATTGATTACTAATTACAACTCTCCCCCTGCTCATGCACAGCTGACCATGTGGGCAGATTTTACCGTGCGCCAATGACGTCGTTGTGCGTGTATGGACGAAGGGAAGACCAGGAGGGACAAAGTGGAGTAAAAGAGCTGAAAAAGAGACGGCTTGTGTGGAGATGGATGCAGCTACGTCATCGATTAGTCAGAGACAGCTACAAGTATGTACCTCGGCGATTAGTCATCAATACAAACACACCTCTGCTTCGGTCTAGTCTTGCCGTGTGTCAGGCACAGGTGCTAAAAGGAGACTAATTGCAAGTGGTGGATACGACCGTCGTATAGCTCGCAAACGTCGGGTGGGAATAAAAGGGAGGTTTAGCTGATTATGAGAAGATCAGGTGATTTCCTGAGGGCCTGGTTTTGAGGAGTTTCTAGCAGTTTTATCATTTTCTAGATTTTTTTCATTTTCTAGAGCCATTTGTTAACATGGGTAAGTAAATTAGTGGAGAAAAAGTTGTGCTGGGGGTACCTATTTCGGTGTTGGAGAACAGGTGGAGACTCAGAGGGAAGCTGGGAGGGTAGAAAAGGTATATGTTCTAAACAAGGAAGGGGTCACAAGTGTACGGTGTCTACTCCGTTCAAGAGGAAAAGTGAGTATTAACACAAGTGTATTAAGTAATCTTAGTTGAGCATAGTTGAGGTAACTTGATGTGGGGGGTTCTTGTAATTTTCAACTGTGATGTTTCATGAATTCAATATTGAGAGAGTGAATATATCCACCAGAGCACGATATATGGCCCAATATGTTCACAGACAAACTGCCTGTATGGTGATTATCACTGGGATAGGATGAACTTGATCAAGAACGGAAAGGCCAACTATTTGATTAAGATGTTATATCGAAACTAACGTACACTTGTACATACTGTATCCAACATGAAATGAGCCAGAATGACTGAAATGTATCATTGCACAAAGTGTTATTACTCATTTCTCGAGGCAAATGCTATGGTCCGAGTCACTGAACTGCTTTGAAGCGGATCAATGGTCTTCATGATGGTAAGAAAACATCGAGAAGTCTCAAAAACTGTTTGTATTATCTTTCTTATACCAAAAATGAACAGTTTTGTCAAGTGCATAGACAATACAAAACATATCAAGTCATGATCTAGTGATGATCAATCTTCGACTACTTGTATCACTACCGGTATGAAAGACTGAAAAGTAAGGATAAAAGAACACGGAGTTCTCCAAGACTTGGTTGAACAGATACATGCGGGATATTACTATTGTAATTATTTACTGACTTCCAAATCTCAATACCTCACTGTCCTGAAATCAGATCACCTCTCAGATCATGCCTTATCAGACGAACTAATGAAGCACATACGATAACGCCACTACAAATCTACCGGAACTACAACAACCTCCTCTTCCGCTCTTGTCAAATCACAGAGAATTCATAAATATGTACATGCTGGCGATACTCTCTCTATCGCACGATTATCGGCCCTTCTTGCCCTGGGGCACCATCTTGGGGTAAAGTCGCTTGGCGTGGAAGTTGATACTGTCCTGCTGCTTGACGGGTTTGGCCTGGGTTAGAAAAGCACGAAGCTAGAGAAGGCTGAATTGATCTGCTAAATCAACAAACCACGTATCCAAATCACATATCCAAATCACATATCCAAATCACGTATCCAAATCACGTATCCAAATCACATATCCAAACCACGTGATCAATTCCACCAAATCACATGATCAAATCCCCCTTAATTTCTCCACCTTCTCTAATACTCACACTCTTGGAAGCAGCCAGCTTGAACTCCTGCTCAAGCTCCTTGCAGGCCTCGGAAGTGACGCCGTTGGAAGACCAGCACGACAAGAGTCGAGACAGAAGCTGCACGGCCTGGGGCGCCTCGGGGGTGGCCAGATTCTTGACCCGCAGATACTTGAGCTTGGGCAGTTTCTGGGCAGTCATTTTGCGTAGACTTGTGTGGTGATATGTTTGGGTGAAATTTTACTGCATGTTGGCGATGTTTCAGAGGTTAGGGTTGATTAGTAAGCGGATGAAAAAAATGACACCAATAAATTGTATCTGCAAAGAAGAGATACAAAGGAGGTGTGTCTTATTAGCACGACGCCTTAACCTGTATATCTCTTATCCAGTGCTCAAATATCTCACTACACGTGACCTCATTTTCAGTAGGTGTTTTAAGGTTTTCAAATCCTTGTGCCACTCCCGGGTAACTTCCTTTTTGGGAACTCCCACTCAACTTGCATGGAATAAATTTATACATGCGTCTCTTCCTTTTCTTCTTCTTCAGACACTTCGGCTAGAAAGACGGTGAGTAAAGACGACAGAAAAATGGTGGCGAACGAAGTGGCAGTGTGACAGCGTGGATGTGATACAGATGATGTGACACAGAGGATGTGACACAGAGGATGTGACACAGAAGCGCTTGCACACGTTCGAGTTCCACGCCACGCGACACAAAAACACTCCTTCACAGAGTACTAACCCCAGCACAGTTTTCTTTGCAGACGACACCGAAATGCAGATTTTTGTCAAGACCCTTACCGGTAAGACTATCACCCTTGAGGTGGAGTCTTCCGACACCATCGACAACGTCAAGTCCAAGATCCAGGACAAGGAGGGAATTCCCCCGGACCAGCAGCGACTTATCTTCGCCGGTAAGCAGCTCGAGGACGGCCGAACCCTTTCTGACTACAACATCCAGAAGGAGTCCACTCTCCATCTCGTTCTGCGACTCCGAGGTGGTGGTAAGAAGCGAAAGAAGAAGGTCTACACCACCCCCAAGAAGATCAAGCACAAGCGAAAGAAGAACAAGCTTGCTGTCCTCAACCTCTACAAGGTTGACGATGACGGAAAGGTTGAGCGACTTCGACGAGAGTGTGAGTCTGAGTCCTGCGGTGCCGGTGTCTTCATGGCTGACATGAAGGACCGACAGTACTGCGGCCGATGCCACCTCACCCTCAAGGCCTAAATGTATTGATTTAGTTCAAAATATATTTATCCTTGAAACAAGACAAGTGTAGAAGTGTAGATTTAAGAGCTTGAATAGCAAGACACCCATCACCTCAAACTCCAATAAAGAATGGTACAAGTACAAGTAAGATACTTGCATGTCAACTCCAAGGACTACCACTGACTATGAGAGCAGGTCTGATGTCCCTCCTGGTTCATTGACAGTGGTGTCTGTCTTATCATGTCTTCACAGTACTTGTAGATATCATTAGTCAATCGAGAGTACAAGTAACTGTAGATCTGACTCTCCTCCATGTTGAGTGCATCTCTTATACGATAACGACCGTCCAAGTTGTTTAAGAGACTATGGCTGTTGTCCTCAGTGACATCTGAGGTCACCTCTACTACTACTCCCTGTATCAACCAAGGGCTACCTCAATGATAGGAGTCAGTAGAAGTAAACAGAGATAACAGTACAGTAGCCTTTTGAAGTCAGTGATTCAGTGTTATTATACACAAGTTGTTTACAAGTACTGTATCATCTATTCTTCATTAGTGTATCCTATATCTTCTCATTTACAGATCACGCTCCTTAGTCATCTTAAAGATATCCAGTAGACGCTCCGTAGTCATCTTAAAGACACCAAGTAGACAGTCTACCTACAGACTACACACTCTCTCTTGTCTATTCTTCTTCTATCTATAAATAACTCTTGCTTACTGTCTCTGGGTGATGCCAGACATGCCCTGTTCCAGCATGGGTCTCAACATCTGGCCAAAGGGGGTAGCAAGCACATTCTTACTAAGCGACGAGATATCCACAGGGATATCTTTGCCGGTCAGAAACTGCGACAGATCCTGGGTGAAGTGGTTGCAGTTGTGGTCAAACAGATTGTACTTGTCCGGGGTGTACTCGGTCTGGATCTCGTTGATGTACTCCTGGATGAGTTCTTCCGGCACATGGGTTTCTCCTAGATCCACCACTTTGTCGGGAATGCCATGGTGGGTCTTTCCAGGCGCAGAACACTGGATTCCAGCGCCGTAGTACCACTCCTTGTTGTTGTCAATGACGATACTGGTGTGCCAGATTCCGTCCACCTGGGTGCCCAGAAACTGCTGTGACATTTGCTTGGCCATTCCGTGGGACAAATCGTACACATACAGCTTGACCTTGTGTGTTTCTTCAGCCATGATGAGTTGTTGGTGGTGTGGTGTTTGGTAGTTGTTTTCCGTTAGGTACTTCTGGTTATCGTCCTGCACACCTCATTTAAGTGTGGTCCCCCCCATGTCTCGATCGTGTGGCGGTGGCGGAACTTAACGAGACGTCAAAGCCGATCTCTTATCGGTGTTAGGAGAAGAGGGGAGAGACAAAGCGCTGGAAACGCCAGTTTGAGGTATTTACGTGAATATCCGTAATCAGAGGCTTACGTAATACTCCATCAGCCACTACAAGTAGCTATATGCCTTTCACTCACATATGCTCCACCTTCATGAGCTATATTACTGATAGGGCTGATTAGGTGGAGTACAGGTGGACGAATGTTCCAGAACGGTGGCAACGGGAGGGGTGGCGTATAAAATAGAGAAATTGAGAAGTGGAGAAATTGAGACGAATTCTACGTACCACTTTTTTTTTCGCATTTTTTCTCATTTCTCCTGTTTTTTTTTCAACCCACCGGTTATCCCTCATTTGCTTCATTATCTTAATAACCCAATCAAAGAGGTTACCGTAATAGGACGCTGCTCAAATGAGCCATCGGAGCACCGTATAAACTGATCCAATCGATGTTTGACATCAATTAGTCGTCAAAAACGCCCATGCTAAAATGCATCCATTTCCACCACCTTTTAATACCACTTCTGGACCCCTCTACCTTGCTGTGGCAACTGTCCCACTTGACCCTAAACAATGTTAATATAGAGAATTGGAGAGGGTCTTCTAGAGGGGCGATTAGTCAGCCGATTTGGATAAAAAAACCGGCAGCTCATTAATCCAACCCACACCATCAAATTCATCCACTTTATTTAGCTACATCTCTCCCCAGCACTTTGCAATAACGCCGTCTTCTTCCCCCCGTCACGTGAGGTGGCAAAGTTACAACCTACATGTTCACATCCCACATCACCAAGCCATCACTTCATACCACCACAATGGCCACCACCGCAGCCCCAATCCTGGCGCTGCTAGACGAACCCAACTACGATCTCAAGACCCATGCGCTCGAGTCGCTCGACGAAAACATCACCCAGCTGTGGGCCGAGGTTTCCGACCACGTGTCCCAGATTGAGGAGTTGTACGAGGACAAGGACTTCCCCAAGCCCGAGCTGGCTGCTCTGGTAGCCTCCAAGATCTACTACAATCTCGGCGACTACGAGTCGTCCATGAAGTTTGCTCTTGCTGCCGGCAAGCTCTTCAACTTTGACGTTTCTTCCGACTACGTCGAGACCATTGTCAGCAAATGTATCCGAGAGTACATTGAGGTGTCACAAGCACACTACGAGGATCCGGCTGCCCCCGTGCCGGATTCGCGGCTCGCCAACGTGCTGGACCAGATGCTGCAGCGCTCGTACGCACAGGGCCATCTGAAGCTGGCTCTGGGAGTGGCGCTGGAGGCCCGAAGACTGGACATCATCACCAAGATTCTGGAAAGCGCAGACACCGAGACCACCGTGGAGCTGGTGCACTACGTGCTGGACTGCGTGGTGTCGGTGGTGTCGTCGCGACGGTTCAAGGACGAGGTGCTGCTGGAGCTCAACAACGTGATTCTGTCGCTGCCCAACCCGGACTACCACGCCATCTGCAAGATCATTGTGCAGCTCAACAGCAGTGAGGGCGCCTCGCGGCTGTTCAAGTCGCTGCTGGCGTCCAAGGACCCCGATTCCACCCTCATTGCCTACCAGTGCGCCTTTGATCTGGTCGCTTCTGGTTCTCAGCAGCTGCTCAACGAGGTGGCTGCCGAGTTCAAGGACAACGAGACGCTCGCCAAGATTCTCTCCGGAGTCCCCACCTGCGACTACGACCTCACGTTCCTCAACCAGAACAACAACACCGACACACAGATGCTCAACCGGACCAAAAACTCGCTGGACCCCAAGAGCTCCATGAACCACTCGGCCGTGACGTTTGCCAACGCCTTCCTGCACGCCGGCACCGCCCAGGACTCGTTCATCCGCTCCAACCTCGACTGGCTCTCCAAGGCCAGCAACTGGACCAAGCTGTCGGCCACCGCTGCTCTCGGTGTCATCCACAAGGGCAACTTGTCCCAGGGACGTCGAATTCTCGCCCCCTACCTGCCCAATGGAGATAACGCCGCCTCCGGCTCGCCCTACACCCGGGGAGGCTCTCTCTACGCTCTTGGCCTCATTTTCGCAGGCCACGGCAACGAGGTGCTGGACTATCTCCAGGAGCAGATTGAAAACACGGCTTCCGACGACGGAGGCGACGTGGTGCTGCACGGAGCCTGTCTGGGCATCGGTGTGGCCGGCATGGGCTCCGGCAAGGCGTCTCTGTACGAAAAACTGCGAGACGTGCTGTTTTCGGACTCTGCCGTGGCCGGAGAGGCCGCCGGACTCGCCATGGGTCTGGTGATGCTCGGCTCGGCCGACGAGGACGCCCAGAAGGAAATGTTCCTCTACGCGCACGAGACGCAGCACGAGAAGATCATCCGAGGTCTGGCACTGGGTCTGGCGCTGGTCAACTACGCGCGAGAAGAGTCTGCCGAGCCCATGATCGAGCAGCTGCTGGCCGAGCAGGACCCCATTCTGCGGTACGGAGGCGCCTACACCATTGCGCTGGCGTACGCCGGCACCGGCAACAACAAGGCCATCCAGCGACTGCTGCACATTGCTGTTTCTGACGCCTCTGACGACGTGCGACGAGCAGCGGTCATTTCGCTGGGTTTCATCCTCCTGCGAAACTACACTGCCGTCCCCCGAATGGTCGAGCTGCTGTCCGAGTCGCACAACCCCCACGTGCGGTACGGAACTGCCCTTGCTCTGGGTATCTCGTGTGCCGGCACCGGTCTCAAGGAGGCCGTGGAGGTGCTTGAGCCTCTGACCAAGGACCCCGCTGACTTTGTTCGACAGGGAGCCCTGGTGGCGCTCTCCATGATTCTCATCCAGCAGAATGAGAAGATGAGCCCCCGAGTCAAGACCGCACGAGAGACCTTTGCCCACGCCATTGCGTCCAAGCACGAGGACCCCATGGTCAAGTTTGGCGCTGCTCTGGCCCAGGGTATCATTGACGCCGGTGGCCGAAACGTGACCATCGCGCTGGAGAACCCCCAGACCGGCTCGCTCAACATGAAGGCCATTGTTGGTCTCGTGGTGTTTGCCCAGTTCTGGTACTGGTTCCCCTACACCCATTTCCTGTCGCTGTCGTTCTCGACCACCGCCGTGACCGGCGTCAACGAGGACCTCAAGATCCCGCAGTTTGACTTTGTCACCTCGCACAAGCCCTCCTTCTTTGGCTACCCTCCTCCCGCCGAGGAAGTGGTCGACAAGGCGCCCGAAAAGGTGGCTACTGCCGTTCTTTCTACCACAGCTCGAGCCAAGGCCCGGGCCAAGAAGAACGAGAAGGACAAGGCCGACAAGATGGAGGTGGAGGAGAAGCCCGAGGAGACCGCTGCTGCGGCCGCCAAGCCCGCCAAGGAGGCCAAGGTGGACGAGGACGCCGACAAGCGAATCCCCGGCCAGAAGAAGTGGCGGCTGGCCAACCTGACGCGAGTGCTGCCCTCGCAGCTCAAGTACATTTCGTTCCCTGAGGAGAACCGGTTTGTGCCCATTCGAAAGTTGCATTCTGTGGGAGGCGTGGTGGTGCTGCGGGACCAGGAGAAGGGCAAGGGCGGCAAGAAGCCGCAGTTCATCAAGACGGTGCGGCAGATCAACAACCCGTTTGACGACGAGGACGATGAGGCTCCTCTTCCCGAGCCGTTCAAGTACGTCGAGGA
Organism: Yarrowia sp. JCM 30696; assembly: GCA_001600535.1. Taxonomy (NCBI): domain Eukaryota; kingdom Fungi; phylum Ascomycota; class Dipodascomycetes; order Dipodascales; genus Yarrowia; species Yarrowia sp. JCM 30696. The sequence goes on from BCKG01000007.1 coordinate 1,067,939, forward strand.
GGAGCAGGAGGCCGCTCAGCAGTAGAAGAGAAGCCATAGATAGCTAGCATGTTGGTAATGATTGTTGGAATGAGGATGAGTGAGCGTAGTGAGGATGATAGTGAGTATTTGGGGAAGGTGTAGCAAAGAGGGGTAGCTGAAGGTGAGAGTCTTGAGAAAGCCCTTGAACTATTGTAGACATTTAACCGCTGTATTCTATTTGCTGTTGAGTTGTCTTATACCGTGGCTACTCAAGATCTGTCTGATAGTTTATGGGAACTGTATAAGGAGTGAGGAATAGAATCTAACGGATTCCACCAACTGCTCAGGTGTGTTTGCTGGTGTCTGAGTCCGTACAAGGTCTGAAGCTAGACGATTTTGTTACCTCTATCACCGAGCAACAGCAGTGTTCTATTGTAATAGTGGAACGCTTTACTTCATACAAGTACAAGTAGTTGAGACTTAGTTGGGATAAGGAGAGAAATGTAGAAGACTGCCTTCTCTACGATAATAGCCCTTGATAGGTATATAAAGACGCAAATGTACCAAATTGTCAGTGCAGGCATATAGCGTCACTCATGAGTGTCTTTGTGTAATTTCCTGTTTCTAGTCGCTTATCACAGTATCGTAGTGTATATATAATATGAACATTGCTACTTGTACCAGCAGACCAACGACACAATTCCTCGTTTATTCATTACGTTGCCCTGACTAACCCTGACTAACCCCTTCATCAAGCTCTCTACATTCTCCTTCTATACTCTCATTAAATCACTGATCTATTACTTTTGCTAGTGGTATTCACCTCGTACAAGCATTCACTCTTGTATCTTAAACTCGTACAAGTACGAGCGTAGTGTTCGGTGTACAAGCCCTTGCTACAAGTAGATCGTACTTGTGTTTCGTACTTGTCTTAGGTGTACAAGCACTCGCTACGCTCGTGCTCGTGTTCTGTACAAGCACTCGTTACGCTCGTGCTCGTGTTATGTACAAGCGCTCGCTACGCTCACGCTTGTGATGCATAAATATCTATTGTCTCTGCTGAAATCTCGAAATCGCCGGCGACACATACTCCTCCACATATCCCTCCTCCAACCGTCGCTTCTTGTTCTCCCGCATTCGTCGCTCTCTCTCCTGCAGCTGTTCCAGACGCATCTGACGCTCGTCCACCACTCCCTTCTTCTTCTTCTTCTCCAGCTCCTTGGACACCGCGGTCTCCTCGTCGGCCAGATGGGGCTGCAGCTCGGGCATGTCGTCGTCCGAGTCCTGGCCTCGCTTCTTGCTGGGCTCTGTGATCTCCTCCATCTGTTCCCGAGCCGTCTTTCGGCGTCGGTCCTTCTCCATGGCGATTCGGCCGATATCGTCGGGGTCCATGGTGATCATCTCGGGCTGCAGCTTCTGCAGCAGCGTTCGCACCTCCTCCTCTCGTCGCTGGTGTCTGGTCTGGTAAGGGTTGACTTCCAGAGCGTCAAAGTTGGCCTCACCGGCTCCGGGAATGATGAGCGAGGAGAAGCCCTCCGAGTGACCCACGCCAAGGATATCCTCAAACGGAACAAACTGCGCACTGCTCACCTTCCAGTCAGGATGCATGTTGTGGGTCATGTAGGGCTGTTTGGGCCGAGGAGCAGACTGCACGTCCTTCCACACTGTGACGGTGTTTCCGTGTCCTACCGACAGCAGGTTGGAGTCTGACCAGTTGACGGTCTGGGGCGCCACTCGGGTGCTGGGCAGCCGCAGAACCTCCTTGTACGTGTTTCTGATGTCCCAGACCTTGACGGAAGAGTCAGATCCAGCGGTAGCAAGGTACCGACCAGATCTGTCCACTGAAACGTCGTTGACGGGACCTCTGTGAGCCAGAATTTTGACCAGAGGCTCGTCAACGTTGGGCGACCACATGGTGACGGTTCCGTTCGAGTGGCCGAGGTTGATGATCGCATTATAGGGGTTCTGGCACTGGGCGGTAGTGGGACCCAGTCTGGTCTTGAAGGCAGCCACCTGCTTGCCGATAGACACGTCCTGGTAGAAGAGCATGCTGGTGAGACCCGAGGAGACCAGCAGGTAGTGGTACGGCAGGAAATCGAGGTTGGTCATCTCGATCTGCTGCTTGAGTCTGTGGACTTCGGATCCCTGGTGGTCGTAGATGAACACGTTCTTCTTCTGAGCCACAGCAAAGTACTGGTCGTTGTGGAGCCACTGGACCGCTCGCACGGTCTCGTTGAGGTTCAGCTCGAACTGCAGACGGCCCTCACGCCAGTCAAAGGCAGCCACATGGCCCTTTTTTCCTCCAATGAGCAGCTTTCGGCCGGTTCGGGTAAAGTCGATTTTGTAGGGTCCAAAGTCGGGCAACTTGAGATCGTAGGCCTTCTTGCGGGTGGAAATGTCGACGGATGCCTTGATTTCCTCCTGCGTGACCTTGTGGGTCGCCTCCATCTCCGTTTCGGCCTCCAGAAAGCCCTGTTCCTCCATCAGCAGCATCTCCGTCTTCTTGGCGGCCTGCTTGGCCTCCAGGGTCTTGTCCTCGACCCGCTTGAGGTCCTTGCGGAGCTCCTTGTTCTTGGCCGTCTTCCACGCGGGTTTTTTCTTTGGTGCTTCAGACATTGTCGGTTGTGTGGCTATCGTGATATCAATCCAGGTGTGCTGATGGAGATGATGAAGCCTAAGAAAAAATGTTTTAAACTTTTCCACCTGCACCTTGCATTGCATTGATTATATAATGACGGGGGATATATGAGAACATGGAGAATAAATATGAGGAAATGTGTGGTTTTGCTATATATGTGTTTGTTTTTATTCTCCAACTTCCACCATCTTCTGTTATCCTCTCCCGTTCACATAGGCTCTGTCACCCACCTGTACAGTCAAGTCCAAATATACTGTGTACTGGCACTTTGCCGTGCGGCTCGGAAATTCAACTATCATAGAGAGAGACAAGAAGACGGCAAAAGATGGGGTGCAAGAGAGGTGTGGTCTCGGTGGCGATTTTGGCTTATCTCCAGAGCGCCACAAACACACCGACGTCTTTAAATTCTCTCCATCTCGCCCACACCACTCAATACTCACTTCTCATTTACACACCACCTGCATGTTCTCAAATTTTTTTCCCATCCAGTGCATGAAGGCAAAAATACAAACAGTGACTTTTCAAACTCCACCAAATAGCTCCCTACCGCCCTACCATACCCCCGACTGTTGCCCCCTGACGCCGTGCGCCATGAACACAATTGACCAGCTGTTCGAGCAGGACTTCAACGACGACTGGAAGCACGAGTCGTCCAGTCTCACACCTTCCAAGCGAGGCTCAGAGGACGGATCCGACAAGCTGGCGAAAAAAATCAAGCTGGAGACGGATCCCGAGGACGAGGAGATTGTGCGCATGCTGGAGCGCGATCTCCAGTACAAGAGCGAGCCCGACGATGTCAGTTTGGCCACTCCGAACAGTTTGACGCCCGGATCAGACTGTGACAAGGACGATCTCAAGAAGGAGACGAAACCAGTGGAAATCATTGAAATCGAAGACGACGATGAAGAGGAGATGAAGGAGGAGATGAAGGAGGAGACTGCGGCTGCCCCAGTTGCTGTCAAAAACGAAGACCACGAGGTCACAGAAACCCCCAGCTCTCCAAACAAGGCAGACTCCATGCCCCAGTATCTTGCATCGACTATGGATCTTCCACAGCCTCCCCAGTTCACGTACATGTCTTCTGTGTCCGTTCCCTCTACTTCCACGTCTGCCGCTTCTTCCGTGTCTCCTTCCTTGCCACCCGAAGAAGAGCCCGAGTCCAAACAAAACATGGACAAGTACCTGGGCAAGATTTTCAACCTGTCTCCCGAAGACGACTTTTTTGCCTCTGCCAGCAGCGTGGACAACTCGGAAACAGACTCGTTTGCGTCTGTGCGCGAGCTCAAGCAGCAGCTCATGTCGCAACACACCCTCATGACCACCTACACATCGCTCAAAGACGTGTACCAGAGGGTGTGCAAGTCGCTCAAGGAGAGAAACGCCGAGAACCGTCGCCTGGCCAACCACATGAAGGTGCTGGTTGGTGTGATCGAACAGAACAACAAGAAGATCGCCGAGATCGAGGAGTCCAACAACAAGCTGGTGGCCCAGGCAAGAACCCTCGAAAACGAAAAAAAGGCGCTCCAAAACACCATCAAGGAGATGCACAAGTCCACCGACGGGCTGTCCAAGATCGAGCTCCTGCGCCTCACCATTAATCTCAGAGACGCCGAAATCGTCAGACTCAAACACAAGTGCGGCGAGCTCTGACCGTTATTTATTTGCATTAAATATTATTCAAAAGAGGTGTGTAGAGAGAAGAATCATTGTTAGACATACTGTAGATCAAGGATGAAAAGTATGTCAGTATTGAAAAGAATAGCTCACGAGCGTAAAATGTGAAATGAGATATAATACAGCCAAAAGATAAGCCAGCCGCTTCGCGACTGGCAAAAGATTACAGCACCCAGGATTCTCGTATGGTCTCCCACTACAATACTAACTAGGCTCTCTGGTGCTTGACTATGGCTGATCGGACGGGAAGCCGTATTTTCACCAGGATATGGCCGTAACCAAACTAGGTCGTACCCGGAATCGAACCGGGGTTACTGGAAGTCGAAGTTAGTTCTTCAGAATCCAAGGTGATAACCGCTACACTATACAACCGGAGCTTGTTTTGTAAGGGTGTTGGAACAATATAACCTCGAAAATGACATTTCGAAATTTTTGCGCTTTTTTGCAGTGTTCCTGGGGATTTATGGACTCGAAACTGCGTGAGGTGGTACATTTGCACTCAATCTATCTGCTGAAACTACCCTTATTCCATTTCCTACCATATCTCACAAGATATGAGCACCTGTCTTTTAGCGCTTGGTTGGGGAGAAGAAATACGTCCAGTAATCACTGGATTGATTTAAAAATATGAGAAAGACATCTGGAATGTGTAACAGGGCACCTAAAACACCAGATAATCAAGTCTTTAGCTGTTCATTAAAGGTATGTATGGGGTTATAAGCATTTCTGTAGCTCCTGAGCAAGATGGCCCACGCGAGAAAATGATGCTACTCTTGGAATATTGAGAAATACTGGAAACAAAAGCAGCTAGATGAAAAAATAACGTCAAATAAGCAATACTATCAGCTTTTCCTGCTTACTGGCGTTTTGGTTCTGAGCTGATATACCACACCCCATCATCTTATCACTGTCAAGCATGGAGGGGTCTAAAATACCCGAGAGATGTGAGATTTCTTCCTAGATAAGTCCACAGTTGTTGAATGTGCTAAATGGTATATATAAGAGAGTTTTGGAATTGAATACCGGCTTTTGATGTACTACGATCGCCCTCAAACACACAAGCACTTACAACGGAACACTCGCAGTAGAAATCCTTGATAAGCAACGCAGCCGTAAAGAATGTACGGCAGCATATTAGAAAGAAGTTTCAATAACCCATCAACTTGTTTTACCACATTCTGTCTGCCTTGGCTGATCCCATTTTCCATGCCAGACAAATATAAGTATCGAACATGAGAAGTTCAAGTTAATATCTACTTGTAGAGATCAAAGTCTCTCGCTCAAGAAGTTCTCCAACTGAGAAGCGTACAATTGGTGTAAGTTTGTTATTACTCCTCGTTTAGTACCTGCTATCTTATGCCGAACAGTTAGTCACCAACAATGAACAATACTTGTACAATGATAAGTAAAGACAACAAAATGCTGTACCTGTACAGTACTCGTACCTAAATATACACCTGCTAAGAAAGAGTAACAACCAGGAATGTGTACAAGAACATAATATCTCCTTGACACCTGCTGTTTCTGTGGAGAGCAAGAGGTAGACAGGAGCGAGAACAATTAGGGCTTTCCATTGGCTAACTTTTTTTAAAAGTCAGCTCAGCTAAATGGTAGAAAAACTAGAATTCAACCACCTGTTGTTTTGCTTAGCGTTCAAATATCGTCTTTTCCAGGTCTTCCAATCACGATGTTGTGCATAGAATGAATGTCAAACGCAGTCAGAAGATAGAACAATAGGATAGTAACAAAGAAAGCTAGAAATATGGAGACTTCATCATTTGAATGAGGAAGGCTTTACCTACTCAATGGTATAGTCTGGAATATTCTTTCTACTTTCTCCTCCTCATTTATCTTCAATTTGGAGTACCCTTGAATAGACATGCTAATCCAAGAAAATAGACCAAAAAAGTATTCAAAAACCACACGTTAAGGTAAGACATGAATATTAAAGCATAAAGAGCTAGCAAAAACTCCCATTTCTCGAATACCTATTGTCTGACAATCTGGAAGATCTACAACACCAATAAGAGCAGCTATCAACGAGACACACTGTATCACACGAAATAGAGAGAAGTAACGTGAGAAAAACACCCAAACTATTATTTACAACACCCATGATTAATTGGTAGAGCCAATCCGACTCATTGAAAGCTACAACGTTTCTTATACATTGATTGCTCACACAACAGCACCTGGTATTGACACTTCTAGTGTACCACACTCACGAGCGATGAATATATGACAAGTTAAAAATATGATAATAAAGAGTCTTTAACGTAATATAAATAGTCTCCCTTTGTTCTGCTGTTTATGAAGAGCCCAAAAATCCACCTTCCGTATATGCCAAATTTTGGATGTAATTCTGGCCAACACAATGAGCTATAAAACAACGAATAAAAGCACTAATATTACCAAATCTACTTATCAGACAAATTTGAGCCCCAAAGTACCCCATTATACTACTCAACTCCTTCCAAACGCCCTCCTTCACACTTCCGGTTTTTTTTAATTCTAAGGGCATTAGTCAGCAGTCCCCAGCATTGCTACGCCAAAAATCCCAAAAAAATCTGTAACAGATCATCAGGTGGATGCTGACTACGCAGACCCACGTGATCTGAGGCCCGGCTCTCCTAACATAACGGTATGGAGTTCTTGAGTCTTGACGACTGAGGACTGGAGGAAAGATGAGAGATTTAGGGAAACAGTTTAGCTCCCTTTCTGTTTGATAGCTAACTGTTCTTGTCTGATCTTATGGAACATCAAGATCATGATCCCTTGTCCAAGGACAAAGTATAGGCTGTTCCTATAGGGATTCTATACTTGGTATTACTTGAAGCGGACGAGTGTGCGGGGAAGCACTAGTGAAGGACTGGAATCTGGGGGTCTTTTGGACTCGCCACCCTCGATTCCAGGACTTGGCCCTTTGGCCCCGTCTTTGGTGGATTTATGATATAAGAGGTAGTTCCCCCGGTGTTGGTTTGGATCTGTAACTCACAAGATACGATCTTACCTGTCCAGCACCTTGACTACCGCCATTAAGTAGTTAAGTGATTATTATTATTGACAGTAAGTATTCTCATAACACCAAGCCACTCTTTTTTTTTATTCTTAAGATCTTTTTTTTTTTTTTTATTCTTAAGATGCATTATAGCTATATACCTAGTGCCGGTTATTGGCGATCTTTTTTTTTATTCTTAAGATGCATTATTYTTTTTTTTTTTTTCTCATACATTCAATTCATTATAACATTAATAAGCATAATTCCCTTAATCGAATGTAAGATCACGTAATACTAACAATTTCTGTTTAGACGGGTTAACAAGAAAAACATGTGACGGTAAAAACATAATGAACAAGAGGACTTGATGGACAGAATGAACAAAAAACCGTGAATCACAAGGTACTAGAAATCAAATACAAACGCCTTTACTCCGTTCCTGCTGGACTACCTCCTCCTTGTCCAACCTCACTCAACCAATTCAGAGACATCTCGAGTACCGTGGTCCGTTCGGTACGATCTCTTACAAAATCACTTCAGGGCGTCTGGTGTAGTTGGTTATCACATGCGCTTAGCATGCGCGAGGTCCCCGGTTCGATTCCGGTGTCGTCCATTTTTTGCGAAATTATTTTTTTGCTTTTTTTTACTTTTCGTGACTCTGACGTCTGTATCGCACCTCGCGTAGTCACCTCCCATGACTCTCACTCAAGTGACAGCCTTGCAACCGCCTCTTTGGCACGTTGTGTCGATCGGCTACATTCCTTATCTAAGCTTTGTCTGGCTCGAGGCTAACAAGGTCCAATATCAGGGAGTTCTACTGCATTATCCAGAGTTTATCCCGAGCTAGAGACAGGGGTTCAACGGTCTCTGAATACGTGAGGTGTGGTTGTGCTGTTTTGAACATTCTTCAGATGCATTTCTCTCCACAAACAACGTACCTGTATCACCAGCTGTATCGTCAGCCTTATCTCATGTCTCGTGCGCAAAGATAAGGCAAAGTTTCATTCTACTTGTTCCACTTATTACTCTTGCTTAAATCCAGGTATTAGATTGATTGCCGAAGGTCATGGGAAGGAAGATTTCGGGGAGCCTTTCAGGGTGTACAACTACTGAGACACCAGTCACAGGCTCGTGGTTCTCCCCCATCAGGCACGGCTATCTCCAGAGCCGTTCAATATCGAGTTTAGATTTCCTAGAAATGTTCGTCTTCAGATAGGTGGAGGACTATAGCCACACCACCGACTAACCACCGAAGAACTATACAAGTGCTACAAGTAGATAAGAATACACAAGGTCGTATTGGACAAGGTCGTATTGGACAGCCATCTACAGCTATTAGCTACAAGCCTGCCGTCCCCTCCGTGTATGCATAAACGCCAATAGGCGCTCACTGAAAACCAGGGTGTAAGTTCAAAGGTACAGGTGAGCCACGATAGCGAATATCCAATGCCGGGCTGGAAGAGGCTGACATCACGTGTGCCTCGAGGACATACCACACGGATGTGCATGCAGGTATTGGTGCCGTTTGAATAAAAGCCGTTGTTCCCGTGTGACTTGGAAACGGTGTAGAATCACAACGAGACACGGAAAAAACACGGGGACTTGAAATCCACGACCCTGACACGCCGCCGAGACCCGTGTCGAACTCCAGCCCCTCGCATCTCCGCTGGATCCACCGATAGCCTGGTGTTAACGTTTCGTATAGACTTTCTGCAAAGCGATGACACGGTCAGAGTTTGAACCTAACAAATACCGCGTGAGGCACGAGCCGTAGGGGTTGGGTGGATGTAGACGAATTTGGACGTTTTCCGGGCATTCCGAGAAACAAGGGCGGTTTGTCAGATTCCCGCTTACTAAGCAGCTCTTGCTGTGCTCTTTGTTCTTCTTCCCCACAGTCTTGGCAGGGGTTGGCATGCATCGAAGCTCACGGTTCGAAACCTAGACGGGTCAAGAGTTTGGGTGCCGTGTGGGATGCCGTTTGAACTCTGAGATACGAGCTGCGGGGTGGGGAGATTGGGGAGTGTGTTAAAAGTGCTTTTCGTGTTCATTTTCGAACTCCCCTTGTCTCTACGATCAAAACGCTATCTTTCGATTCTTTTTCCTCCTACTACTCGCTAAAACCGGAAATCCGAGACTGAACACTATACAAACGCCAGACTCTGTGGAATGATATAAGAGAGCTGGGGCGTTCACCATGGCTCGATATCCATCATCATGGAAGACAAGAAAACCGAAGACAACAACTCGAACGAGGATATTGGCATTGGAGAGGTGACGGGGATCTCGACCGTGTCGTGGATCGCAGAAAAGCTGCTGATTCCGCCCAACGAGGAAGATGGCACCTATCCCAAGGCCGTGATGGTCATGGCCGAGCATTTCGAGACCATGAGCGACCTGGAGGCTCTTCACATTGTCAAGGAGTCGCTGGAGTACCACAAGGGAGATCCCTCTCTGTCTCTGGAGTATATGGACGAGCTTCAGAAGCTGATCACTGAAGTTGACGGCGAGAACATTGATACTAGTCAGTTTGACGACACCGAGGAGGAGGAGACCAATGAGGCTGGAGAAGATGGGTTCATGGATCCCGACGCCACACCTACCAGTTCAAACAGTTCAAACACACGCGACGACATTGCACGTCAACAGAGCGCCAACTCGTTTGCCGAGCAGCTGTCGAAGAAGGAGTCGTCCAAGTCGGATCTCATGATGGACCCCAGCTCAGTCTGGAGCGACATCAAGTTCAACGCGTGTTTGTTCCGTCACTGGAGTCCCTATCCGCAGGTGCGAACTGTCACCGACCCCTTTGACGATCCCGAAGAGGAATGCGAAACACTGCGAGTTTACGTGATTGGCACCATCTGGGTCGCTATTGCGGCCTTTGTCAACCAGTTTTTCCAGCCTCGTCAGCCCCCCATTCAGCTGTCGGTCACAGTCGTCCAGCTCTTCCTGTACCCCAGCGGTCGTCTTTGGCAGTACATTTTCCCCGATTGGGGTTTCCGGTTCCGCGGAGTTCGGTACTCGCTGAATCCCGGTCCCTGGACCCAGAAGGAGCAGCTTTTGGCGACCCTCATGGCCTCAGTGTCAAACATTCCGGCGTACATTGACTACAACATTTTCGTGCAGTATCTGCCGCAGTACTTCAACCAGAAGTTTGCCCTCAACTTTGGCTACATGTTCATGCTCATGTTCACGTCACAGTTCATGGGTTTCGGCATGGTGGGCATGCTGCGAAAGCTGGCAGTGTACCCTTCCAAAGCCATGTGGCCTACCATCCTGCCCACTCTGGCGGTCAACAGAGCTCTGCTGGCTCCCGGAAGAAAGGAGGTGATCAACGGATGGTCCATTTCGCGGTACCTGTTCTTTCTGATCGTCACAGTCGGCGCCTTCCTGTACTTTTGGATCCCCAACTACCTGTTCACCGCTCTGTCGACCTTCAACTGGATGACGTGGATCAAGCCCCAGGACCTGGATCTGGCTGCCATCACGGGCTCCATCTCCGGTCTCGGCTTCAACCCCATTCCCACCTTTGACTGGAACGTGGCCAACGGTCTGGTTCAGGTTCTGTTCATTCCCATCCCCTCGCTGCTCAACATCTACGGCGGCTTTGTGTTTGGAGGTCTCATCATCGCATCAGTGTGGTACACCAACGTCTACTGGTCGGCGTACCTGCCCATCAACGACAACTCCGTGTTCGACAACACCGGCCAGCAGTTTGACGTGTCCAAGATCCTCACCAACAACCTGTTTGACGAGGAAAAGTACAAGCAGTACTCGCCCCCCTACTACTCGGCCGCCAACCTGGTGCTCTACGGCGGCTTTTTCGCGCTCTACCCTCTCTCCTTCTTCCACCTGGTGTTCACCGAGTGGCATCTCATGAAGAACTCAATCGTGGACATCTACAAGAGCGTCAAGGACTGGAAAAAAAGCAACTACTACGGCTTCAAGGACCACTTTTCCACCACCATGTCCAAGTACCCGGAAACGCCGCAGTGGTGGTACATTGCCATTCTGCTCATCACCTTTGGCATGGCGATTGCGCTCATTGAGCACTGGGACACCAAGGCCCCCGTGTGGCTGCTCATTGTGGTCATCATCTTCAACTTCATCTTCCTGATCCCCTTCACGGTCATTCTGTCGGTTTCGGGAGCCCAGCTGACCCTCAACGTCATCATCGAGATGATTGTCGGCTACTCGATCCCCGGAAAGGCCATCGCCATGATGATTCTCAAGGCGTACTCGGTGCAGATCCAGTCCCAGGCCCAGAACTTCATTTCCGACCAGAAAACAGGCCACTACGGCCGCCTGCCTCCCCGAGCAATGTTCAGAGCACAAATGTGGGCCACTCTATGTGCTGGTTTGGTTGTCATCGGAGTCATGCAGTACCAGCTGACCGGCATTGAACACATCTGTGACCAGGAGTACCAGGCCAAGCACGAGAAGTTCACGTGCCCGGGAGAAATGGTCTTCTTCTCGGCCGCCATCGTCTGGTCCATCATTGGCCCCAAGAAGATCTTCAACAAACAGTACCCCATGCTTCGATGGTGTTTCCTCATTGGCTTTGGAATCGCCATCATTTTCGCAGTCCTGCACAAATGGGGCCCGGACTTCTACAGAAAGAGACACCCCGAGAAGAAGGACAAGGTGCTCAAGATCCAGCGACGACTGCAGACCTTCAATCCCTCGGTCTTTGTCTACGGCATGCTCAACTACGCGCCCTACAACCTGTCGTACATGACGGGAGGCATCTACGCCGCCGTCTTCTTCAACATGTACGTGCGAAACCGATGGCCAGCCTGGTGGGAAAAGTACGTCTACATCTTTGGTAGTGCCATGAACACCGGTATCGCCGTGTCGGCCATCGTCATCTTCTTTGCATTGCAGTACACAAACGTCAATCTCAGCTGGTGGGGCAACAACGTGTCCACTGCGGGCATTGATTTGACGGGTGGAGGTCGTCTGCCGATTCCCAAGGTCGGCTTCTTTGGCCCAGATTCGGCAAACTTCCCGTAATATAGTAATTTATGTTTATTGAGTACTTGTAATGAGAAAGTTAGGTAGAAGAGGAAAAGGTAGCCTGGGAGGGATAGTTGGGGGAGGACGGTTGATATGGTCAACTTCGGGTGCTTTTTTGAGCAGTATTCGTCGAGTTAGAAGTACATGAGTGTTAGATAGGAACGCGAAAGGAAATATGAGAAAAACCGGGGATAAAATAGGATAAAAGTTGAAAGTAGTATTAAGGGAGAAGTCTTCAGACGGGGGCAGTCAATATGATCAACTCTTGGAGTATGTTTGAGCCATATTGGTCGAGTAATGTTATGTTGAAGTTTTATGGTGACAAGAGTATCGGTAACAACTGAGATGAAAGAGATGGAAGAGATGCTTGTATTAAAGACTTAATAGAAGAGTTCTTGTGGTCTCAATTCATGTTCTGGATATGTCATTTTCTCAAGTTGAGCTCTTCCAGAGCAGACCTTCACTTATAGCACCTGATGATCAGTGGCTAGCTTCTAAGTGCAGTACTACGAGACCAAGAATTGCTTCAACAGGTGGAATACAAGAAACGATGGTTGTAGAGAGATGGAGAACGAACGTAGGCCAAGGAAGCAGGTGGAATGTAACACAAACCCCAGAGACAGTACAAGTAGTACTCTTCTGACTCCGTATTGTAGCTAACGAAGTTTGTGGATAGTGTAAGCAAGATGATGGAGTTAGAAATCTCGTAGAGAATGAAGGAGTAAAGCTCTTGAGACTCTAAGAGAGAGATGGACAGTAAGAAAGCAATGTTATCAGATGACTAGGAAGAAGACTCTGGAATCTTGAAGATGTAACAGGATCGATTATCTGTGCATCGAGAGACGTATTTGGGTGTTTGACTGTTGTTTGTCTGTTGCTCTGTCACTGTTTGGAGGTTTGTTTACATTATAGAGAGTGGAAACAACATTGTGGAAACAGCATAGACTATCTGGATATTAAGCTATAGAAACAGCATAGACTATCTGAACGGCATAAACTACCTGTTTTTTAAGCTATAGATGGAGTATTGACGACTACAGAGATACCAGGAGGTCTCTATCGTCATATCACTTCTGTTCTTGATAGCATTTGAACAATGGCATTACCAGCTTCGTAGAACACAAATCCAAGTCAATTAACTACCAGTAGTTCACTTAATGATTCGTTTAAGCTACTCTGTTGCTTGTACTATTCATACAAGACCACAAGTACTCATAATCAACACACTCAATAAATACCCTCCTCAGTTCCCTATTCGGTTCTCGTTAGTAGGTTAAAGAGGTATAGCCACAATCATTACTGCCACTACAGCAGGTCACTGTACTAACATAATGTCATTGTCTATAGTTCTTAAGAGTGAGTGCTCATACACACTTTATGAGAGAATACAACCAATTCGCTTCGCTCATTGGAAATGCTCATTGGAAATGCTCATTGGCAAGTGTCAATCTCACCAACTCGCTACGCTCGTTGGGTAGTTTCACAAACTCGCTTCGCTCGTTTGTACTCACAACTTCGCCTCCCTCATCAAATGATCTCCCGACACCAGAATACACTCATCGTCCGCAATCACCGTCTCAATGCCCGCGTCTCTCGCCTGCTGCACAATCTCCTTTGTGTAACTTCCCGGCTGAAACCACAGAGCCTTGACGTTGCCCTTCAGGCCAGCAGCCTCCTTGACCAGCTCAGCAGACACGGCAGGAGGAGTGATTACTGACACAGAAACACCAGGGCCGTCGTTACCAGTCACCTGACTCAGCTGAGCACCCTCATAGGGCACTTCTCCGAGCTTCTGCACGCTCTGGAGCCCCAAAATCTCCTCCTTTTTGGGGTTGATGGGGGTCACGGGCAACCCTCGGTCCTTGTACCACTGGGTGACTTTGTACCCGAATTTGGCACGGTTGGTGGAGGCGCCAGCGACGGCGTACACTCGGCCGGCTCGGAAAAACTTGTCCATGTCGCGTTGGTAGTGGTCCAGAGGAGACATGGTGGGAAAAAAAGGAAGAATGGGGCTTGTCACCACCTTGCTCAGGTTGGGATATGTGGGGGAAAGCTTATTTGTCAACATCGTGTGATGACGTAATTGGAGCTGAAGCATGTGATAGATAGTGTGTGTGGTCACGTGACAGTGACGGGTAGTCATGTGGTAATGTATGCTGGTCACGTGACAATGGAGTGATTATCAGCTTTTTTTTTTTTCTAAGTTTTCTGTTTTCTGGCAGTCAAGGATTTGCTTCTAAACATTTCTTAGTCAGATTAGATTCACAATGAAGGCGTGATTAGTAAGCAAGAATAGTACTGTAGTGGTAAAAATGGGAATGGAATTTGAATGTGAACAAGATTCTAGTCTACGCAATCTAGCCATTAGGCAACTGCCTTCTCTGTAATATAGCATTATCAAAGCACCTCTTGATCTAAGAATGCATGATCAAGGCAGAATTGGTACCAAAGTGACTGCAATGAGAAGAGAAGTAGAATGATATTGTCGAGGTGTCGCTAATTGTGACGATAATATAGTCAGTCTCCGTTTCTTGCTTTTCCTTCAGCTAACAGAATGATTGGATGGTTAAGTAATCATTCTAAACAGACAAGAGTCACATGAGCAAAAGGAGAGCAGATAAAAACAAGGGAGCTTTTGAGTTGATTTTCATACGTTTCAAAGAGTTGTTCAATACCATCCTGTTGTCTCAGCTTGTTTCTAGGCGTTTATAAACGGTATATAACGTGACTACTAAGACTAAGCAAAGAGATACTCCTGTAGGGATAAATAATGGAAAGAAAATAATAAAAACTACACAGGTAAGAAGCCCAACTCCCTCCGAGTCGAATGGTGAAGTCTGTGTTTTTATATCTATCTAATTCATAGAGTAATGAGTACTACAGATCTTCTCATGTGCCAAGACGAAAATACATGTTTCTAATATAGCTAGAAATTGAGAAATGACAGAAGAAGTTCACAGGTGTGTTCTAGACCCTTTGAGAAACTTGGCTGTTGAACTTGTATCGTTATACCCTCAAAGATCGAGTCAAATTCACACCTCGCTTAAGTGTCAGATTTATGATTACGTAATCAACCTAGATTAGTAAGCTGATTGACAAATGGATGACTAAGCACATTAGTAAGCACACTCATAAGAGATAATTCGCACTTGGTCAATAAAACTGAGAACAAGTAGTCTGGTGAGAGTTTAGGAGCATCAATAATATCACAAAATGACTCTCATCGTTTCAGTACAATCAATGAGGGAGATAAGGGGCTGTTGGTCTACAATGTTGTTTAAATAATGAGTCAACTAATCTAAGCAATGTCAAGTAATACCAAGTAATAACCTCCTCATGTTTGACTCATCTAGAACGAGACTGAGAGGAGACCAAGGCCTGGAAAAAGTGTCAAATAATTACCACGATCCAGAACATCCACAATACCAAGCTCCTGTACAATCGCCACTTTTATCAAGCCGAGAAAAGCTGTTCAAAATACTTCCTCCCATTACTTGACATTACTTGACATCTCAACTATTTTCCAACTAAAAAAACGCTCCTCACCAAAAACTGCCAAAACTCCAAATTCCCCACGCTTTTCACACTCGCACTTGCGCAACCATCTCATCTCAGTTCTCGGTTATCTCTGACTCAGTTTACTCAGTGCAGTATTAAAGTGAAACATGGGGTGATTCAGAGAGAACGGTCCACAGTGCGATCCAGAAAAGATACAGAGAAAAGAAAAGAGAAGAGTGGCCTTGAAATTTCACGCTGATCACAATGATATACTTATCTTCCCTCTGGCACCTCCCCATCACCCTCTGATGATCTCTCATCTCGGATCTAGCGGCTAATTTTACCCAACCTTATTTCCCAAAACCTTATCCTCATACAGAAACCCACAGCGAGTGCATGAAATAGTGGCATTTTATAAATCTGGGGTAGGGTCTCTTTGAAAGTGTCAAGCAACATCAAAATGGTTCAAAAGGACGAAAAGATTTCGATTCTCGGGTGAGTATGGGTCACGTGATATATTGGGGGTCACGTGATATATTGGAGTCACGTGAGAGAGCGGAGGATCCACCAGAAACAATTGTTCATTTCACGAATCACTCTCGGCTAGTCTCGGCTAAGGAAAAAGTCGGTTGTTGGACAGGAGATGGAGGGTGGTGGTGACACAAAGAGGTCACGTGATTAGGAGAGGTCATGTGACAAAGGAGGACACGTGATTAAATGACGTCACGTGACTTGGAGGGGAGTATTGGTGGTGTTTTAACGACTTTGGATCTTGTCTTGTCTTGGGCTATCTTTCAGGTGATCAGTGAAGTGACTGAGATGTTGGGATTGAGATGTTATGGGTGAGGTTATGAGGTTGTGAGTGGACAGGTTATGATGTGACAGTATGAGACAGTGGTTGTGGCTCTGCTCGTAGTATGTCATATTTGATCCGTCAGCTTGATCTGTCCACTGAGTGATCTCGTTGATTGAATCGATGAATCACGTGACATGGGCCAGCTGACTTGATGAATGGTCTGTGTGGTCTGAGTATGGTGAAATAAGTGTCGAGTCATTCTTGTCACTTGACTAATTGTTCTTACCTCACTATTACAGATCACCTATTAGGATAATTCGAGAACTTACTGTTGTTAGATCGATCCATTATTATGATGCAGACTGATCAATATCTGATCGATATCTGATTGCTTCTTGGTTTTGTTCAAGATCAGCTATATCATCAGTCACCTCAGTCTTAGGAATTCTTCAAGGCACTGATCTCTGAGACCTTCAATGAGTCCTGAAGCATTGAGCTGACTACTGTTGTACGAGTAGATGCTTTATGTCTTCGATACTCTCACTCCTTTCATTAGACTGTCCAAGAACTATCTCTCAGGAGTGACAAGCCTCATTTCTTTATTGGATGTCAATTGGAGACCTACTGACTTGACTTATCTCTTCAGTTCAAAATCTCTTACTTCACTTCTGTGCTCAGTTCCAGACAAGTCTTCCACTCCATTTTATTCGAAGACGTCAGTTCGCTCTCACTCTGCTTCTATCGACAGCTCAAGACAATACTCTCACTTTGCTTGTTAAGTTTGTTCAAGACAAGTTTCTTACTTCCTCACTTGATTGTCAGTTTGAGACCTACTTCCACTTCAGTGCTGTCGTTCATTCGGGACTGTCTCTAATTCTCTTAATTGATGCTGTCACTTCGTTCGTTCGAGACAAGTCTTCCAACCCACTTCTGCCGTTCATTCGAGACAAGTCTCTCATTCTCTTAATTGATGCTGTCACTTCACTTCTATCGTTCATTCGAGACAAGTCTCTCATTCACTGACTTGATGTTGTAACTTCAGTTCTATCGTTCATTCGAGACTTCGTCTCTCATTCACTGATTTGTCGTTGTCCGTTCGTTCATTCGAGACTTCGTCTCTCATTCACTCACTAACCCAGTGCCGGCATCACAGGCCTCTACATTGCCTACATTCTCACCCAGAAAGGCTACTCCAACATCCACATCACCGCCCAGTACCTTCCCGGAGACACCTCCATCGACTACACCTCTCCCTGGGCCGGCGGCAACTTTTGCGCCATTTCCGGCTCCGATCCAGCCACCCTCGTCTACGACAAAGAGACCTATCTTGGTCTGGCTCCCATTTTCGACGAGTGGGGTGCCGACAAGGGCTTTGAGAGACTGCCTATCACCGAGTTCTGGGACTTTGAGCCTCCGAAGCAGAAAATCGAGTCTCTGAAGACGTACCTCAAGGATTTCGAGATTCTTCCTGCCTCTGAGCTGCCCCAGGGTGCGAAATTCGGTGTCAGGTACCTCACCTACAACTTCAACTGTCCTGTTGTTTTGGTGAGCTTCAAAAAGTACCTGGAGTCTCAGGGAGTCACTTTTGAGCGAAAAACGGTCGAGAATCTCAGCGACGCGTTTGGAGACGCCAAAATCCTCTTCAACGCTACAGGACTCGGTGCCCGAACTCTGGGCCAGGTCGAAGACAAGCGATGTTACCCTACCAGAGGCCAGGTAGTGGTTGTTCGAGTTCCCCAAGTCAAGGAGAACCGAGTGCGATGGGGAACCGACTACGCGACATATATCATTCCCCGACCCGGGTCTGGAGGTCACGTGGTCTGTGGAGGCTTTCTGCAGAAGGATCGGGCCACTGCGTCTACTTTTGCCGAGGAGTCCGAAGACATCATCAAGCGGACTACAGAGCTCATGCCTGAACTCAAGGGAGCTGAGATTGTGCGAGACGCTGCGGGCTTGAGACCGTCACGTGAGGGAGGCGTGAGAATCGAACGTGAGGTCGATCTCCAGGGACGTACTGTGATTCACGATTATGGTGCCGGTGGAGCTGGGTACCAGAGTGGATATGGAATGGCCAAGCACGCGGTGAGTTTGATGGAGTGGGATGCAAAGCTCTAGCCAACGAGCACGTAGTGCGAGTTCTAGAACAGTTTTCTGGAACAAACAGTATAAGGTACAGTGAGTGAGTCAATACCTAATGAGTGATCTCAAGGTACTTCAGCTCTGTATGTAATTAATCATAATATCGATAGTCTCAAGCTCCTCTATAACGCCATGTGTAACTGTCACTTGGAGGACTGTATGTAATTAATCAAATGATGTCAGTATCTCAGAGAGTGTGAATGAGCTCCAATAACTGCGTCGTGCTCTTAGGTAATCATAATATCAACTATCTGAGAGCTATTCTTAGAAGTCTGTGAGTGAATGAGTACGTACAGTTGTAAGGATTAGCCCCGGAGTAGTTACTGTAATTACTCAGTGAGTCTTAGGTACTTCATCTTTCATCTAATTGTTCAAATGATGTCACTAATATCAGAGAGTGTGAGTTGATGAGATCCTCTTAAGTACTGTGAGTAAGTGAGTACACTCGAACATCTATGCTTATATCTTGAGTCGGAGGGCTTCAATGTAGTCAATGAGCTACTCTGTAAAAGATGTAAGTAGTCTTCTGGAGAGCGGCATGTCTTGTCCACCAATGCTGTCAGTTCTAGGACTTTTAAATAAGCTGTCCAGTTGTCTTGGTAGTCAGAGTGAAGCACTCTAATCAAGTCTACCCTCTATTCCTCTATTCCTCTTTTCCACTGCTGTCCTCACTTCTCTACATATTCCTGAAGAAACACAAACATCCCTTAATTGGTATCAAAACGACCGCCCAAAGATGCTGAATACGATGACGCTACTCTTGTCTACACAGCTCTACTATACGACATTTTATTCCCATTTTCGAATTAAGGTATGGTGATTACGTAATCGCAGGCTTTTCTAAAAAAGAATAAAAACGAGAAATTCGGTAGAAATTGTGATGGTGGTGTTGAAAGCATTGAATTATTAGACCATGAAAGTCTGATAATGTCATTGTATTCATCGAGTGAGATATGAGGTACTCCATTTTGTTCAACATATCTAAGTAATAGCACTTGCTTCCCAAGTACCAGGTTTTTTACCCAAGTATTTTCCTCAAATAACCTTAAATTACCAACTAAAAGCTAACTAGATCAAGCCACAGTAAAAGTCGCCATACCAGTAATAGACCTTTTTGCAAGCCACAAAAACACCATTCTCTCGCCCGTTAACTCAGCCTTTACCTCTCTTTCTCTTCCACCTTGGTGTTACTGCGTCTATGCTGCCTGATATTCTAGGAGATAACTCTGAGGAGTTTCATCTGAAGCCTGAACGATTTAGTGTCGGTAAATCGCCTCATGCCCTTGCCGTTGCAAGGCTGATCCAGAGCTGCATTGTCGAGTCAGAGAAGAGTCTAAAGAAGTCAGAAGTCAGAGAGTCAACTGAGTCATGTACAAGTACAGTAGAACGATGATCCAGAGTGCGTTGAAGAGGTGAGATTATGTATGAGAAAGTACATCACACAAGTACTCCGTACAGGTATGTACGTACTCATACTACCCTGGTAAGTATGTACAGTATCTCTGTATCCGTACTTGTAGTAGTTTGAACTTGAACATGAGCTCCACTTGTTCTGGTACAAAGCCCACCAACCTCACACCTCCACCCTGTCACAGTTCAAGAGCAAGGCTGTGTTGATATTATTTGGTTTTCAGATTTAATTATTCAGACTTGTTCAGCCTGTCTAGTTTCACATGTGAAGTTAGAGGTCATGTTACTGCCGTACTTGTAGTGTCACCTGTCACTGTGAGATATTTGAAGATATTCACGCTTGAGGTATGACGACCTTCTCGATCATCCACTCACAACTTTCTCATTCCTGACCTTCTACCTCAACTCCTAAACTTCTAACCTCTCCTGTGACACGGCTTTGAGACATAATCAAAGTACCTCCGAGACATGGAAGAAAAACAAGGACAAGAGTACAAAGACTGGTGTCACGATAACGGTGACTAGACGGACAAAGACGATATTTCTTGTTACACAGACAGCAGTTACACAAACAGATGACACACACAGGTGAGGCTTTTCTTAACTCCAAGCGAGCAACTTTCTCTTCCACTTTCTCTCCCACTCCCTCACTCTCAGACCCTTCAACTTTAGCCCGTGGGGGTCACAAGTCTATCTGTTTCGGGCTGTCAAAGTTCGCAGTGGCTGCTAACTCACAACGGTGCCAAGAGATGAGGAGAAAACGTAATGAAGGTGGTAGGTGAGTGACGAGTTGTTTTCCTGGCATACTACACCTCTCTACTCACCCCTCGTCAACTCCCCTAACCTCCAGCTTCTTCAGCTCTCATTCTGGACATGTTTCAAGTCCCTTCTCTATACGTGACGCCAATCAAGGGTGATCGACAACAGCCGTGCACTGAAACCATCGAGCACTTACGCCTTTATCGTCTTTGTACTGTAGGAACAAGATATCCACGATAATATGTACGGTGAAGACAAGTACGTATTAGTTGGTCATACTTGTACAAGTACGGATACAAGTACAAGTCATTAATACTTTCGATGTAGCACAAAGTCACAATCTCGTGAAAGAACTCGATTAGAATAACAGTTGAATGGTGCTGTAAAAATCACCATAAATCCACGAGTAGTGGTTCAAATGCTATAAAAACTAAACCAATCGATAGCCCTGCTCACGAGGATCACAAAAATCGACTCCTCATCGATTTCCACCCACTCCTGCAATTCCTACGATTTTTCTCAGTTTCAACCTCTTGCAAACTCTTCTACAAGTACACACTCCCTGCATCTCCTGATAGACGCGTTTATCGCTGCAAGCCGCCAGCTGAATACGGTTCATCAATCAATGGCTTGCTCTTTGTCAATTAGTTCCTCAGATAGTATTAGGTACTGTAATTAGATGGCCCTGATAGGCTGTACAGAGTATACAGTCTACGTAGCATCATTCAGACAAAAGCGGAAAAAAATCAGATGACCAAACCGACTTTACGAGGGCTGGTTCTGCCAGAGTCACGTGCTCTCAACCACGTTTCTCTCCCTTCTTCCTTCTTTTGCCACCTCTTCCTTCTTCCTCTTCTGTCAAACCCAAAACAAACATATCTTCGCCTGGAGGCGTTGAAATGCAAAACTAAGGGTACCCTGGGACTCGTCTGACTCGGCGCTTTCTTTTGGGTCCAAAAACGCAGAAATCAAATTTTTCACCGCCTTATCGGAACTGCCAGGCTCCGGTCTTCCGGACATGCATGCATGATGCATCCTCGGATTTCTCGGCAACGTTGCATGCACGTGGGTCGGGGGGAAAACTGCTGGTAAAATGCAGGAAAATGGAGATAAAAAGAGGAAAAGTCGATGAATTAGCTCACGTGACCGAGAATGACCCCTGTATACCTTTTTTATCACATTTCACTGCCTCCTCCACCAATAACCGAAGAGAACTTTTTGCCGCCTAGACTTTATGCGGTCTAAGATTTAGGCTTTTCAAAGCTGCCTAGCGCGCATGCATAAGACATGCAAAGCTTATCCGGAACCTTATCTTCCGATTGGTGGATTGCGATATTGGGTGGAAAAAAAGAATATTTTCGAAAGTCGGAAATGGATGGTACAGGGTTATTCTCCGGAGCAACGCGGTCACAACTGTACCGGTCTTATATTTCTAGCATCATTTTCGAGCCATTTATACCCCTCATGGTTAACTCCGCCTACACACTATTATAGCTATCAAGACGGACTTAAAAGATAGACTAGATGTTAGTCAGAAGGCCGTTTGTGATTGCGAGGGGAACATCACGTTCGCAACGGTGTTATAATTAGCCAGTGCGCACGTATATCTTAGTACAGTGCGAGAATAACAGGTGTGTCGGAGCGGAGTTGAAAAGACGCCATTTTCCGACGGTACAAGACTGCTATGCAATAACTGGACCCATAGATGTGCCACCGTAGCTGCCTGGCTTGTGCTGGATACTCTGTTTGAAAACCGACTATACGAGTGCTAAGATAGAATGGCCTTTCTAATTTCTAATATCCGGCTTGAGTGGGCTAGTAGAAGTCTCTTACAAATAGAGAGGTACGAAAGCAGTAACTCAGGAACTTGGTGGTTTGGAAGCAGCCAGGCTTTGAAGTAACAATTGCGTTTTCTTCTTGTTTTTGCTTGATTTTCTGCATTTTTGTTGACTTTTCTTGGCTTTTGCTCGGTATTGCATCTGTATACTTGTACAAGTATGGTAATGTTTCAAAAGTGCACATAGTAGACTCGCTTTTGCACCCCGAAATAGATTCTCCTAATTGGTATTGTTGGTTTCACTTGTATTGGTAGGTCTGAGATGAAGTCTGAGTGGAGTTTTAGAGAGTGGAGTCTTAGAGGAGTCATGAGAACTGGGCTGTGGGTGTGGGGAGTATATGGTCAACATCGTAAGGGCTTACTTCTGGTTGGATTACTAAGCATTAACGAATGTCTGATAGCGAAATGTCTATATCTCTTGTTACCACCAAGTCTGAAAACATGCCACCTTTCTGCTCTTCTTGCTATCTACCACCCCTGTAGCTCATGAAGTTCAGTTATAAGTTGCCTGCTCGTCCTCAAGGTATACCAGTGTTAAGAAACCAATATCTCCAAGCTTAGATATCAGTTTGTGCCGTGAATAGGGGGAGATGCGGAGGACAGATATGATACAACCACTGACACTAACAGGCAAGACATTGAACTATAGGCAGTCACAAGAACAGAAGTGACTCAATGGGGGTGAAGGACGGTGGCATTTCTCAGTAGTATTGACATTGGACGTTTTCCTTCGATCACACCATGTCTACAGAAGCAAAAGCAACCAAGAGAGAGTTGGTGAGTGTAGAATACGTCAGAGAATACGCCAGAGTACAAGTTGTTTCTCACCGTATTTGCTTGCCAAGTAATCTTCGGCTGTTTATCCCTCACTGACACAGACACTAGCACTTGGATCCGTAGCACACTCCGCCCCAGGCACGAGATGATTTCAGTCATGTCCGACGAGCTTCTTGGAGGTAAGCATGGTGCCGTTTAAACGTTGAGAGAGGAGGTGATTATGGCAGACGAGATAAGTGAAATGATTATTTTGATGGTGGTGTATTGGTGTGACTATCAGTTAGTTACAGGCATATCTGAATGTGAAGTCTTACTACAACTGCCATTTGTTTCTCTTTCTAAAACTGCCATTCGTCTTTTTGATCGACACGGAGTCCGATCGGAGATCACGGAGATGGAGCAATGTCAGCAGAGTTAGACAGGGATACTGATGAAGCGGATGAAACTTCAAAGAGGAGATTGTGGCTGTGTAGATGTCACGACAACTGCACGATATCATTCAAACTGTGCCAAACTGTGGCTTGGCTAATATCGCCTGTCATTTGTAAGCGTAAAGGTGACCAGTTGCACTTTGGTTTCACCTTGACGGTTCCACGGACGTTTCTACTTGCTTCTGAAAAAGCACCGGTAGCAATAATACCAACTGGTGGTGTCATCGTGTGATGTACAACTATCAGATTGAGGCTGTGGTGTGATTGGAAGCGGTTTAAATGCTCAAATGTCACTTCTGTGTAGTCTAACAGCTTCATGACTCCAGTTTTATAGATGTTTTCATTTCACATCATTACTTAGCTTTACTTGACAAAACTCCCACAGTTGACGTCATACTTAGTTTTAGAACTTTACATCATCCCTTCACCTAAATTACTTGACACCCTTCAACCACAACACAACACTACCCATCCCACTTAATAATCACCCTTGGACCAAACCAACTACACCCCTGGAACCGCAAAAATCCGCTCGTCATCCCACCCAAACCCCAGCCTTCTCCCGTCAATTTCAGCCCATTTTATGAAGGGCCAAAACCTCACCCCCAGCCGTGCGGCTCGTTAATTCCTATAGCTTAAAACCGCCGCAGAAAGAAAAGTCGAATATCTCGAGATACGCCAGTCCTACGTGTGTGACGTGTAGATCGTCGTGTTCCTGGCGCCTAGGCGATTCGTCTGATACCGATATTGGCGTGGTTCTGTTGAGTTTTCAAAATCTATTTGTACCTCTACTCTTACACAACCAAGTTCGTTCTGATGCAATAAATATTAAATAAGCGACGTCTATATGTCTGTTAGGGCTCGCGGTGAGCATGTAGCAACTGAGCAAGTCTTTTGGGGCCATATGGGGCCCATGAATGAGGTGTCATTCCGATTGTGACGGGGTATCGGGGGGGATATAAGCTGTGCTTGGGAAAAAGTAACTTGACTTGTTCCACATCACTTTAAAAAATGTGACAAGAGCAGTGACGTGAGAACTTGACAACATGAGATACTAACACAGACAGAAGGGAGGGTGGTGGGTAACTGAGATGGTAGATGATGAGATGAGGTGATGAGGTGAGTATCAGTGAAGTGTTTCGAGGTGAGTGTCAGCTATGTGATTCATCTTCATCGATGTCCACCCAGTTCGCTTGCAGCTCACTGGGTGGGTCGTAACTCGCTTCGCTCGTTACTCCCGCATCTTATCAATCATCTCCCTCACATCATGCAAATCCAACGGTCCTCCCTTCAATCCCGCAATTCTCGCCCGCTCCAGCAGCTCCAACTGCTGTCGCAGCTGACACAGCTGCTGGTACGAGTACCGCTTCTGGTCTCGTCGGGACGTTCGGCCCCGGTTGTCCTGCTCAATCTCGTCGCACAGGGTCTCAAACACCCGCGGCTCGTACGAGTAGCTGGTGTACGGGTACTTGGGCGCCTTGGTGTAGTACTCGGTGTCGTGGTGGGTCGACTGCGCGACCTCGGCCTCGTCCTCCTTGTCGGCCTCCGTCTCCAGCTCAAACTGCGTCTCAAACGTGTCGTCGCTGTCCACCTCCACGTGGCTGCTCTTGCTGAGCTCCAGGTCGCTGAGACTCTTGCCCAGACTCGAGCTCTGCATCGACGGCGTGATGGTGCCGTAGGCGGTGATGTAGTCGGGCGACACGGTCGAGTGCGACGAGAAGACGGACGAGGAAAGCGGGCTGTCCATCTGAGACGACTCGCACGACGACACGGAAAAGTCCGTGGCTACCGAGGAAGACGAACATGCCGTCGACGTGTTCTTGTAGCCGAGGCTGGACGAGGTGGACGCCATCGACACGCCGCTCTCGCCCTTCTTCATACAGCTCTTGAGCGGCTTCTTGGCAGGGTTGGGACTGAACATGGTGAGTATGGAAATGTCGGGATTCGGGATTCGGAATTCGGGATGCCACTTGGTGAGTGTACTTGGTTACGCTAAAGGGTCATGTGATCGGGGGAGCAAACAGGTGACCGTCGAAGCGTTCAATCTGTCGTGATGGGTGTGGGTGTGTGTGTGTTGGAAATGTGTGTCTGTTGCAAATTGGCACCTCTCTTTGCTCGACTCCAACACCTGCTATATTAGTAGTCTCCCAATCTAGGTTCGCCAATCTCCTGGACCTATCATATTTATTTTTCGGAGTAACCTAGAGCCGACCAAGGTTCGCAAAGTTGATATCAAAGAGCCTAATCTTAACTGCAAAACTAGGTTAGCCGACCACGTTTAAGGTGCCGAAAAATTTTGTTCCCGTGGTGCACGGGCGTGGAAATGAGCCGGAAACTGCTGCCGTACACTCCCCCCGGGTGGAAATCGCATTATTTCCACTTGGTTCGCTTTTTCTGATTTTTCTCGATTTTTTGCCGCCTTTTTCGCCGCCTTCTCCTCCACCTCCCTCTTATCTCCACAAGTGCCGTTTCCACCACCTCTCTCCTGCAAACTTGTACGGCGCCAAGACATGTGCAAAATGGGTGCTTGATATTTTGCCGACGTTTGACCGGGTGGAAGAGGTATGTGAATTATTTGAGAGCGACTGGAAGTGATGTTCATGGTCCCCTGATTTTCCCCGATTTTCCCCGATTTTCTGCAATATTTTTAATATTCCATTTAATACGGCGAAATCTGCAGATATTCACAACCTGCAACAACGGAACCAAACAGTCCCGCTTCCGCACATGACGTCACAGGCACATTCCAAGTGGGTCTTTTGACACTGCTGTTTCCTACTCATATTTTTGATGTGAATTTTTCGTCGATTTTGCGGCAAATCTTTGGAAAAAATTGCTGCAAATCTCAAATAGACGGCCTTTTTTCCTCTACGATCTCAAACGGCGATCGATGTTAAATCGCAGCTTTAATAAAACCACAGCCACCAGAAAAAACTTGTTTCACAACGTGCCATAGAGTTACAGGAGAAGACATGTTTATCCGAGAGTGGGGGTGCAAAAAAACGGTGAAGAAAATGGGAGAAATATGGAAAAAGGCGGAAAATGTGGAACTCACGCTGGTGGTATTTATGGTATTTTTCTTGTGTTTTTCGCATTATTTTTGGACAACTTTTCAATATTCCGAACGTCCGCTTTTTCCACTGATCGACGCAACGTGGTGCAACGTGGAATAAGACTTGATGGGAGGAAAAATTGGAAAAAAATTGGAAAAACCGAGAGGAAAATCGGGGGAAATCGGAGAAAATACAAGTACCGATCGAGGATCATTTCTACTATTTCCTTCATTTTTTCCTATTTTCCCCGTACTTTCTACAGTCTTTCCAGCTTCTCCTCCTTTTCCACCGTCTAGGTCTGCCAAGATTTATGGCTTTTTTTTCTGGCTTTTCTTCAGCACACGACATATAGTTGCCAAGCTTGGTAAAAGGCCAAGTGAGACGGTGCTAGATGCGGAAATGTATGCGCAGAATGCGGGCTCGAAGGGGTTTGGCCGTTACAGTCGCCATGTCGTGCCCATCACGCTGCCCATGTCGTGCCCATCACGCTGCCCATGTCGTGGTTACATAAGCACCCGAATTACATAAGCATCGGAGCAATACAGCAGATATGTACGATACCCCAACAGACGGAATAGTGACATGATGGCGCGTTGCGCAGTGTGGAGACAAGTGGGGAAGTCTGGACAGCGAATACGAGCAACGAGAGGATTTGGATAGCCGCTGACATATTGTGGTGACGACATAGACGATGTCGTGACGACATAGACAATGTGGTGACTACACTGTCAATGTGGTGACTACACTGTCAATGTGGTGACCACAGAACCCATGTCGTGGCTATCCCTATTACATAAGCTGCCTCACATACCTCACACCTCAGGATTCACCCTCCGGAAGGCCCTTCCCGATTAATAACTAGCCTCTATCCACGGCCCGGGGAGGGGTGTGGTCGCTACATTGGTAGTGTCGCATTTGGCGGCTAACGACTTTTCGAAGCCGCTCCCAACGGTATCTGTTGGGTCGTGTGCGGGGAAGTTGGCGGGTATTTGGCGGCAAAAAGCTGGCATTTGGGGTAGTTCTAGATACATCGGGAAAAATCAGCTGGTGCCCGGGAGACGCGGGAACTCGATTGGGACGATTGCCACGTCGTTTCGCCGTCTCAGACATCACCCCACATCCAATTGTTTACTTTTTCCGTGCCTTTTACCCCAGCTACGTCATTCTTTTCTGCCGGTGTGGAGAACGTATTATATGCATGGTCCTGCACGCGACTGCAGGAAAGACAGGACCCGAAAGGGTAGGCTCAGGCGTGACGGCAAAGGTTATCCCGAACACCGTTGGAGAAGTTGGAGAAATAGAGAAGTTCGTTAAAAATGGAGAGAACATGGTGACAGTGCTTGAATATGTAGGTACTCGTACAAGTATATGTCTGTGGGGTTCCAGTAGCCTTTGGTGAGTTGTGCGCAATTTTGAACACTAAGTGGCTCCTTCTGTGCTTATACTTGTACTTGCTATTTAGCCCTTTGTTGCTACAGTACTTGTACTCCATACTTGTATTGTTAAGGTTGCTGTTGGTGAAAACTTTTCGCGGTCTAGACACTTGGGAGTTGGTTAAAGTCTAAGTAATGAGTGGCCCAAAAAAATGTTTTAGCGGGTGGCTAGGATCAGATCATTACTTGTACGAGTACACATATTGCACAGAAGTACAAAACTAATAGAAATGCAGAAAATATTTCTCGTGCAATCTTCTCACAGTCTCTACAGACTGCCTTCTATATTGCTCACACGACTAGACGCATAACGGAAATGTATACATTTTCTATACGCTGGCTGCAAGTGGATTGAGTGAACGTTTAGCGTATTTTAGAGGTCAGAAATAAAGTGGCTGTTTAGAGAGGGTAAGGCGTTGGTGGTGACAGTTAGATACGGCTTCATGCGATTTATTTCCGTTTTTCCTTCATGAAAAATCTTCAATTTTTCGGTTATCAAAATAATCTTGTCGATCTCAAGACGATCATTTAATCGAAAAAATCGGAAAAAAATCTAAACCGTGATATTCGTGCAAATTTTTCACTGCAGGGGATCAATAGCAGTTAGACCTTGGCTATACCCCAAGTCTGGGCTAAAATAGAAGCGGCTTGGAGCCATAGAAAAGCCGTCTACTCAGAGACATGGGGGAATAACTAGAACGGAAATAACCGACGTAGAGGCACAAGTATAGGAAAGTCGGGTATCCACTGCGGAGACCGATCTATTGGCTTTCGGTGTGATTTAGTGCAAGACGATTCTTTGATCGTTTAGATCAGTAGACTTTGAGACAACATACGATTGACAAGTATACCGCATGAAAAATGAGTACCTTCTTGAAGCAGCTCTCAGGGGCCGTTCAGGAACGGTTTGCTCTTGAACAGAGAATAATGCATGTGTTGTATGATGTGTTGTTGTAGGATATGTGCCTACCATCCTCTGATTGATTAGATCGAGTATTAGAACCAAAGGGAGGTGGAGAGAGAGACACGATGATTTGGTGGAGTAGCTCTTTGAGCTTGTCGGTGGTGGAGAAGTAATAAATTATCCCCAGAGTTGCCAACAATGGCTCAATAACCACCCGGAGTTGATCATAGTGGAGCCTAAGACGAGCTCTATCATTTCATATACTTCTCATAACGTTAGTCTCGTCATTCTAGCCTCCATGTCTTTTCTCTCTCAAAATCAATACCTACCAATAAGCATCATAGAATCCACCTCAAGCTCCTCACATAAACCGGATATCCACGAAACACTGCCAACATCTCCTCGAACCCCTAACCAGCCCTCTACCTTGGTACCTTTTCTTGGCACGCAGTTGTGGTCGTATACCATCGGCGTTTCTTGGCAGACAGTGATTGGCTGGGAAAATGAACGAAAAAACAGCAGAAACGACAAAGACGCTCTGTCTGAGTTGTGCAGAGTCGTGTGAGTGCGGCAGTCAAGTTTGTGATCCGATTGGTGGAGTCAAACTGTGCGTAGAGTTGTCAAAGTGATCAGATCCATCTAATCAGAAAGATCAGCCGAGGGTGAGCTAAACCATGGGAGACTTTGTAAAGAGCTTTCTGATGAAATAGATAGTAGTACATCGAAGTGTCCATGACATTGGACATGTGACCCCACGACGATGACTCAACTAACCACTTGCTTCCTCCTCGTCACCGAATGTCCATCCCCCACACTAGCTCTGGCGACCGTACGGAGACCATCGGCGGGTGTTGATTGGGTTTTGGACGGGTGGTTGAGAAGGAGTGAGCAGAGGTTGCAGCCTTCAGTCTTCAGTCAGTCATCTATCAGACAGTGTTGTGGTCTGTGTCATCATGGTCTGTGTCAGCAAGAGGAGGCAAGACTTCAGTCAGAATACTCACAGTGTCACTGGATGCCATCTGTTTGTGTTTGTGTCACAGAGACAGTAGTGAGGGTCTGTGTTAGAAGGAAGAAGGAAGAAGCAGCTCACAAGAAGATACTCAGTAAAATGTGTTTGTGTCACAGAGGCAGTGGCAGTAACTCCAGTTCTGCTTCCAGTTGATAGCTCTGTTCTCAGTTGTGTTGTGTTGTGTCATATGGCGTTCTCTATGAGTGACGTGTAAGAAGAAGAGATTTTTTTCTATTTCACTTTTTTATATATCTCTTTCTTTCCCCTCTCCACCTTATTTGGGTCTGTGTACTCATCACAGTCGTGAGGAGGTGACCCGAGAGTGCATGAAGAAATTGAGAAGTAATATTGAGACTTTTGTAGCACATTGGTAACAATAAGAAGTATACCATTAGACTCCTCCCGTTTCAGAGATTCAACCCCATCTTTCAGCTTCTCTGTAGCTCGAATATTCGTCACTCTGAGTGGTCCCCAAAAATGCCCTACTAGCCGTGCGGCTCGGAAATTAGTAATCAGATTATGTAATCCAAAGAAGAGTAAGAGTAGGGAAAGTTGTGAACTCGGCGAGCATACACGGTAAAGATTTGAAAAAATATTCAAATTATAGCTCTTGACGAGGAGAATCCAGTGCTGTTCTCGAAAATGTCCCACCATTTCTACATCAAAAGTTGTGTAAGATGTAATCTCAAGAAGTCATCATATAGAGATGAATGATACTTTTAGGAGTATCTCAAAGGTCACGTGGTCTATACAAACTATTGGCTTACTGGCTTTCTAGTACTCTGACTTTGTCTAGTGTGTATCAATGTCTTTCAACTTCTGACTCTTAACCCTGACTAACCCTGACTAACTTGACAGACACACGGGGAGATCTAAAGTGACTTGTTCAAAACAGAATAAACCACTGCGAGAAGTCCCTGTCTTGATTAATGCTGTCTAGATAGCTCAGGTGACTCCTCATGTCCACTCAAAGTGACTCTTTAACATATTTCTTTTATGATTACTGTGATACTGTGGTTTCTCTAATTGTAGTTAATGAGTAGGCAGTGGGTGTCGAGTTCGGTCTTCTTGTCTAAGCGGAAGCTTCTACATCCTCTTCAAGTGAGATTCTTCAGCTTACCAAAGTCTTGTTAAGCGAATCATACAGTTTTCTACAAAAACTGATTAGCCAAGTCTCCAATATCCATGAGTCAGGACTGAACAGTACTTTATCACTCTACATGGTCATGATACCACCTGGTCACATACAATTGTTCTATATACTTGTACCTATGTTCTTCACCCATGAGAGTGATCTGTCCATTGAGTCTACATAGACTCATGATCAGGAATACTATACAGAATATACCTATAATCACCAACCTAGGCTTCAATGCATCCAATTAATCATTTCATTGTTCTATATTTGTAGCATTGTGTGAACCACGGTACTGTACTGGCTTGAAGCTGTCTACCAGGTTGATTACCCTGACTGTAGAATACCAATGGTAGAATAATACTACTACCAGTAGTACTTCTGGCAACATTCGCTTCGCTCAAGTTGCTCCTGGTGACTCACAGCTACGCTGTTCGTGTAGCTAGCCTCGCAGTTCGCTTCGCTCACTGCTCGCCTAGATCATCTCCTTCAACGCCTTATCCTTACTCCACGTCTTCAACCACTCCTCTCTCTTCTCCTTTGGCACACAATGCAGGGTAATCACGTTATCAATCAACGGGACCTTGGGTTTCGGAGCGGAAAACACAGACTCAAACGACACCTTCTTGCCAATCTTGACCAGGCCTCCGGATTCCGTCTGCACAAACACCTCGAGGTTCTTCACGTCGTACTGCGTCACGTGATCGCCGGTAAACCACATGGGCGGGTGTTCAAAGACTGTGTTCAGCGCCTGACCGGGAGTAGATGCGATATCCACCTCGGCCAGAAAGTCGGACTGCAGATCGCAGGGGTACAGCAGCAAAGTGGGCACTAGCAGCGCCGAGGTGGGGTCCAGGGGGTCCTCCAGGTGGATGGACACGCCGTCGGGAAGCGCAGGAGGCGCCTTTGTTTTGATTTGCAGGATTTTTCGCACCTTGATTGCCAGCTCGAGATTCTTCTCTGTGGCTTCGGCAATCTCTCGTCTGGCGAGCTCCCGCTTCTCCCGGGCCACGTTTTCCGCCAGCTTCTTCTTGGCAGCGGTCTCGATGTTTTTCATGGCGTCGTTGAACACGTCACACGACTTTGCGTAGTCACACAGCTCCAGGGCTTCCTGAGCTCGTCCTACGGCCAAAAACGCCGTGCACGACCGGAAAATCGCCTTCTGGTTCTTGGGATCGAGAATCAGCGCGGCCTTGCAGTCGTTGATGCACCGACGGTAGTTTCGCAGCTCCAGGTTGCACGCAGCCTTGTTGATGTAGCACGCCGTGTCGATAGCCACAACTCCGCACTTAATCTCCAGAGCCTTGTCGTAGAACTTGAGCGCGTCCTGGTACCGCTTCTCCTTGTACGCCTCGTTGCCCTGGTTCTTGAAATTGGTGGCCACCTCGTCGGGTTCGCCTTCGTAAGCCAGAGCCTTGAGAGCTTCCAGATGATCGTTGCTTCCGCCGTCCTCGCCGCTCTCGTCCAGCTCCCGCATGAAAAACGGCACCTTGTTCATGTTCTTGTAGAACTCGTCGGTCGTTTCCGTCGAGTACTCCGCCAGCTGGGGCGGCAGCTTTGGATCATTGGGGCCTGGAGCGTACCGATGCGTGTCCCATCCTGCAGGCTGCCGTGACGGCGGGAGAATAGATGCGGGATCGCGGGTAACGGGGGTGGTGTTGGCGGGCTCGTCGTCGACGATTTCCTCAATCTGGGACGATTTGGGTGGCATGTTGCAAAGTTGGGGGGTTCTGAAGTTGTCCAAAATGTGGTGGAAAGATATTTAAGAATTTTAGATCGCTTATGCAGCCTTGAAGTTTACATGAGTGTGAGTAGTCCATAACTAAATTTGTTGGAACTTTACTTGGTATCAGTACTTGTAGGTTCAACAAGGACTCATATAAAGGGGGAAAACAAGAGAAGAAATGTCAATCAAAATGTCAGTTTGTGTTGTCATGAAAGAACTGTCAGTCTCCGTACAAACGTGGTAAGTACTTGTATTGTCTTGTCTCACCCTTGGGAAATGGTACTGGTCATCTAGTAGGTCCAGGAGATGTGGTTGAGAAAAGGAAGGAGTTTGTGTGAGTTTCTGGGAGTTGAATTGTTGTTGGTCTCGAATTTCTTTCGTTTTCGCCTCTTTTTCAGCGAGTTGAATGGCTTACAAATCATCACACTCAATTATCGTAGATGATACAAAACAGACTGTCATATAGACGATTGAAGGAGATATTTAAAATATGATACCTGGGTAAGATTTCTGATAGGTTAATCAGTCCACTATATAAATCTTGGCGCTTTTTCGTTCATTTTCGTCAACTTGATGGAAGTCGTGTGATGCTTAGTAATCATCATCACCTGTGGAAAGTATCAGAAGTCTGTGAAATGGTAACCAAAAGAAAAGGTCAGAAGAGGGTAACTTGGGTGAGTTTCTGAGAGTGAAATTAGTCTAGCGATCAACTTTCTTGGAACACGCTGCCTTTTTGATCGAGTCGAAGAGTGTCTTCAATGAATGGCTTACAAATCAATCTGTGGAACTACAAAAAGAGGTACTTGTAAGTTTTTGAGAGCAGTTCAAGTGAGCCCTTGATAGACGCATTAGTCCAATTCTGGGGCATTAAAGCAGCATCTCTTTTTTGTAATCCTGTGTTGGCTTACTAAGCAAATATGTGGTGGTGGGAATGGAAGTGCAATAAAATGGCGAGGAAGAGAGATGGAGAGATGGGAAAAATCTGGGCGAAATACTGAGACTTCAATTGGTTGATTTCCTGAGTTTCGTCGTTTCTCGATTCGTTTTGAAAAAGTTGGAGAGTGTTGTGTGGTGAGATGGCTCAGAACATGATAGACAAGTTGAAAGGAAGTGACATATTGATGAATGCGATGAGTCTGAAAACTCGAGAACAATTTCAATCAAACGAAACAAGCCTCCAGAAGCTGTTTATGCTTTTATTGGAGCTATTTACAAGTTTTACTGTCTATAAGCAACTATTCTGTCATCTGTTGTGATTACATAAGCAACCTCTACCTCAACAAGATGGTATATGTCATTGGGAATTGCTGGAACTCTTCACATCCCATTGGTTATGGTATCGTTAGAAAGCCCATGATCTCCTCTTTCTAACAGTACAGTTTTTTTAGCGATTTGAGATAATCGTATCATATATGCTTAGTCATCAATACATAACTGAGCTGACTAATCAGATTAGTCAGCTTTCAGCTTGAAATAATAAAGAGCTCATCTCCTGATAGAAGAGTCTTGAGGACAAATGAAATACATGAGTGGGTTTTTGGTGTATAGGAGAATGATCCTGAGGGTTTCATTTGTCCGGGTATCTGCAAAAGTTTCCCATAAAAGTAGTGTCTGTTTCACAAGATGTCAGTCAACAAATGACTCAACTATATCATCAGGCTCAACTAAAGCTAACTAATGCAGTGTAGACTGGAGGTAATTAGTGAAGGTGGTGATAAAATTTCGGAAATGAGGCAAATGTCAGCTGTTACAGCCCCTCGAATTACCACGTGTAAATTGTGGCTTGACTTGTTTTTTTTGATGGTACCATCTACTGTCTGTTTATGTCAAGTCATCTAGCCTGAACCGGAAACACCAACCAGCCCACCTGACACCATTCAGCAAGTAGCAAGAAGCAAGGTGAGCAGCTGACTTGAGGGAGTTTGGGGGGTTGTAGTGACTAATTCAGGGTGAATAGATCTAGTATTGGATCTGTAGTCATGGAAGACAATATCATTTCTTTATCCGCAGTGTCAGCTTGTGACCTCAAGTTCTTCTACAGCTCGCTCATTCATTGCTTTCAGAAGGGGTACATAGCCTAGGCTGTCAAGTAGCCATGCTATTGTATTTGAAGAACAGCATCTATCAGAAAATCTGTTCACTTTCGTATTACCATCTTCTACAGCTTAGTCTAAATGAGACCTGTGTCTAACGAGTACGTAGTTCAACAGCTCCATGGATACAGGCTTACTGCCGATGAAGTCAAGGTGTTATCAGAAGTCCATTCTGTTTCTTTACTGAACTACTACTGTATACTGGATTCTTTATTCATGCTTAGTCTTACAACTCAGCTAACAGTCTTGGTTGAGTAGTTGAAGTACAACTTCAAGATCCATTACTTGCTACTTGTAGGTCACAAAACTTCTAGGAGGTGTTCAGCACCGTTGAGAATAGGCCTGCTTCTCTCTAAGAGATTATTAGTTGCTACATTACAACCACAGACAGGTCCATACTCTGCTTTGCACTCATAACCCTCTACAGTATAATCAAACGCTGCTCGTGCTTCGCACTCTCAGCTAATGGGTCCGATACTATACAAACAATAAATTAAAACTACAAAAATCTAAACCCGACTACAAACACTTCATCTTAGGCAGAAGCGGTAGCCGAGGGTCTCACCAGAGTGGAGGTGATGGTCTGGGTGGAGGTGACGTAAGAAGTCGAGGTGGAGGTGGCGGACAGCAGGCCGTCGTCGCTGAGCATCTCCGAGTACCAGGGGCAGACGGAGTAGGCCTCGATGTCGAAGGAGGCCGACGACGAGGTGGCAGGCGAGGTGGTCGCGCTGGGGTCCGCAGTCACCGTGCTGGTGATTGTGCTGGTGGAGTAGGAGGAGGTGGGGGTGGAAGACGAAGCACTAGAAGTCACAGAAGCGGAAGACGAAGCACTGGATGACTCAGCAGAAGTCACAGAAGCACTGGACTCAGCACTAGAACTCACATTGTCATCGTCAAAAGACTCACCAGCGGGAGCATCAAAGGCCTGGAGAAGACCTGGCATTCGAGTGGGGTTGGGGGTCAGGAACGAGGTGCCGGGAGCCGTGGTGTTGACGAACGACGACGTGGGGATGGACGAGGTCTCGGAGGTGGCAGGCTGGGTGGGAGCCTCAGTGGTCGAGTTGACAAACGACGACGTGGGGATGGAGGTGGTAGGAGCAGAAGAGGTGGGCTGCTCAGAAGTGGGAACGGGAGTAGTCGAGTTCACGAAGGAAGAGGTGGGCACAGAGCTGGTGGTAGGCACAGAGCTTGTGGCAGGCTCGGTAGTAGGCAGAGGAGTAGTGCTGTTCACAAAAGACGAAGAAGGCAGAGGGGTGGGGGTACCTTCCAGAGTCACGGGGGTAGAGGTGTTGGTGAAGGGAGCGCTGGTGGAGGGCTCGACCACGGGAGACGAGGTGTTCGAGAAGGGCACCGTGGGGGCAGCAGACGACGACGAGTTGGTGAAGGGCACCGAGGTGGTGACGACAGGCACAAAGGTGGAGAACTGCGTGGTGGTCGCGTTGGCCGCGTCGTAAAACGTGGTGGTGAAGGTCTGGCCGTCGGTGGTGAAGGTCGACACCCGGGTGTGCACGTTGGTGACGGTGCCTGTGGGGTTCACGACCACGGTGACGACAGGAGTCGCAGCGGTGGAGGTTCGGTCCTCGGTGACAGTCTCGTAGACGTACTCATCGGACTCGGTGGCCGAGGGAGACGAGGAGGGAGAAGAGGAGACGGGCGAGATGGAGCCTTCGATGGAGGCGGACTTTCCGGAGGTAGACTCGGGAGAAGAGGAGGTCTCAGACGCAGCTTCAGGGGACTCCTTCTGGGACTGAGTGGGGGACTGAGAGTTCTGGGACTCAGAAGCCTTGGGGGAAGCAGAAGCAGTTCCCTGAGCAGAAGCAGAAGCCTTGGAAGCCTCAGCCTTGGCAGTTCCCTGAGCAGAAGCAGAAGCAGCAGTTCCCTCAGAAGAAGCAGCAGCAGTTCCCTCAGCCTTGGCAGTTCCCTGAGCCTCAGAAGCAGTGTTCTGGGCCTTGGACTGGCCGTTAGAGGACTCTGAAACACCGGTAGCTTCAACCTCAGCTCCAGACTCGGTCTTTCCACTGCCAGAGCCGTCAATGTTCACGACAGAGTAGGCCGAAGAGGCAAGAGTGGCCGAAGGAGCGTAGGTGGCCTCGCAGTAGTCGCCCTCGACCGTGACGGTGACGGTTCGATGGAGCTCGGGGTCCTTGTAGACGGGGTACTCGACAGGAGCTCCGGCAATAGGCGCAGCGGCAGCCATGGCGGTTAACAGGGCAAGCGAAAAGAATTTCATTGTGAAAATGGAGTAATGAGTGACTGTAATGAGGGACTGTTTAATGAGTGATTGTTAATGAGTGACTGACCTGTCTTGAATGAGTGATGACTAGGTCGAAGATGAAGATGTGTGACTAAAGCCCTTAAAGAGTGATGACTAGAGTCTGGAAACAATGAGTGTAGCTCGTAAAGAGAGGTAGGTGGTGGTGGAGAGAGGTGCTGCCGTGGTTTTCGTTGACTGTCACCTCAGCCCACGTCCCCAGCTATATATCTCCGGCTAGGCTGCATCGCTTGCAAACGGGCTGGTGATGAACATGCTGTCTTGATAATTATGCCAGATTGCATTTGGACGTCTCCTCTTTTTAGTTGGGAGCTACCAGCCTCGCCGATAATGCCATTGTATGCAGGTCGGATGCACGATGAACTTTAATTGGGGGATTTGGGAGTCCTTCTACAGGTGGAGGAGTGGTGGGGTAGGTGTGGGAATCTGGAAATCACATCTACTCGACTGGGGCTTTTGATTTCTGTTTTCAAAATTCCGATATCTCTTCTGTACGTGATTTTAAGAGGTTCCCATTTGCCCACCTTACTTACACCCCTAACTGTTTTTCGTTAACGAAACCTTAATTTTGAACCCTTAATTCTCATCCCTCTAGAAACGAAAAACAGGACTAAAATGGCTTCATCTGACGATTGTGGGCCCAGAACGGATGCCCTGGAAGCCCCGGAGGGTCTTCTAGTACGGACCGTAGTAGTTCTAGCCTTTCTAGCGTACCGACATCTCGCTAGCATCGTCCCGCAACATTGTCATAACGTCCGCTTCTGTTATTATCCGACCGTTGCTGCTAGTAATATTCTTGCTACTCCACAGTGTCTGAGATTTCTGTCGGAATTGTATTTTTCCATTGTCAGATCCATCGCCGACGATTGTCCAGATCTCTTGGCAATCCGGTCATCTTTTTCTGAATCCAGAGGAGGGCTGGCTGGTGAGTACGATTTGGGTTGAACCCTGAAGTTTAAGGAGGTGATGAGGATGTTGATTAGTAACTACTGGGTGGCTCCTGGAGGTAAGAGGAGTCCAAATCCTCGAACTCCTCCTTTTTCTGATTCGATTCATATATTTATTTCCATCTCTGCCCTACTATTATTCCCCCCTCCATGATTCTCCCCTCGTTAAGCTCACTTAGGCTCACCGTTGACGTGCTGGCTGGCCGTCTGTTTCGAGCCCGTCTCCTTCTCCACCTTGGCAAAGTCACGATCCAAGCAGGGGTCTGCCAGAGGGCTGCGTGAGGGCTGAGCCGGTGAGCCGACCACAGAGCCAAGACTTGAAGAGCCACAGCAACCCTCGGTAAGCGGCTCCACGGAATCACGGTATCACAGAATCATACGGCATCACCAGGATGTACTTGCAGATTCACATAATCGCCCTTAATCATCCTTGATGTTCATCTGCTCATCTGCCCATCATGATCGGCTGTCAATCGGCTTTAGTGTAGTTGTTGTACAAGTAGCTAAGTGAAGGGACCTACCATCACTGTACAAGTAGCTGCCCACACCACAATGGCATGATATCCTGCAACTCCTGCAACTCCTCGAATCCTGCTTCTGTGAACACACCCAGGTGCAGGGTGAATGAGACATTTCAAAATTCTGCGCATATAGCGAGGCAGGGTGTGAGGTCTACATGGAGCCAAAGAGAGAAGCAATGTATGTCTTAGAATAGAAAACGCTCTTGGCCAAGGTGGAGAAGATTGGAACACGTTGCATTCAATCCTACATTGCTCAGTTAATGTTCGTCAACATCGTCGTATTCAGAAACGTCTCGCACTGCGTCTCGCACTGCTTAGGTTGATGTTCAGCTGATCATCATTTATTTTTCCTAATGTTGCATACACAATACACCTGGAGATGATAATATCCAAGGGTGCAAGAGACATGTGTCAGAAAATATTGACGTATTGGCGGAAAATACTGCCAGAGTGAAAACACCGTTGGATGTCTTAGAATGAGTCTGGATGTTATCAGCAGATGGTATATCCGTCATGTGGCACTTACTTAACTAGTCCCAACTACGTTACTTAGATACACTTAACAAACTCGGCACCGCTCTATATCTTTCAAAAATGTCTCAATCGCGTATTTGTTGATTTCATGTATTTTCTCATTCTTCAGAAACCCCCTTGAGCTCTCATTACCTTCTCAGAATATTCACTCACTCCTCAGAACACTTTTTAGTCCCGAGACCGAAAACGCCATAACTGCGTGTTATAGAACTCCAAGACGCTATTAAATCCTACCATTAGACTCTCCATCAAATTCTCAATCGACTCATATGCGTCTCATTTCTCCAACCTTTCTCAGTCGCCCACAAAACCCATTTCAAAATTCCAATCACGTGACTTATTTAGCCTGTTATAGTGGCCCAACGCCTTTTTTCGCTAACGGTTGCGGCCATATCCTAGTGAAAATACGGCTTCCCGTCCGATCAGCCATAGTCAAGCACTAGAGAGCCTAGTTAGTATTGTAGTGGGAGACCATACGAGAATCCTGGGTGCTGCAATCTTTTTTCCACCTCGAGCGTAGCGAAGAGGTGGTATCATTTTTGTGCATTTTTGCCACCCAGAGAAGGACCAAAACTGAGTGATTTTATCATCCAGGATATTCTCATGATTAGCAGTGTGATAGAGCTATTTCTAACATCTTGTCTCTATGGTGTTCACTTCTCTGTTTCTCACTCTAAGCTTATACCAAGTGAGAAGAAGTCTCAAGAATGAGTAAAAGTACGGATACTATACCGTAAGTAAAGACCAGCTATGTTCCACTTTTTTCAAGTCATCTAAATAGCAGTTGTTCAAGTTGCTGTTTTTTCCACAATTCCTCATTCTCACCCCACTAGACCCCTGTCGATATTCATGCACTCTATGTCCTCTGCCCCACATGTCTCAGGTTTATATGTTTCGGTGGCAAAGTTAGACAGCGATCTGATTTGTCTTTAACTGCTACAAGTACAAGTACCCGGTACAACTAACATCTATCACTCGGTAGATCTACAAGTACAGTACTTATACCCTTGATCTACAGTACTTGTTGGATCACTCTTCAAAACCACTAAAACCATCTTAACATGATCGCAATCATCCTGCTTGTTCTCACGTGCGATATTGGCGACGGAGTGGACCGACGAACGACGATCGGCCACTGTCTGGCGGTCGCTCTCAGCCACCAGACCGTCACGCTGGCTCTTGGGCTGCTTGCGAAACAGCAGCATGCCGGAGACGTGACCATGATCATCTCTGCTGCGGCAAATATCGTCAGTATTGGTGTGGCAATGTTGATGTTGAACGTGGGCAGTGGGGTTTTTAGACAGATTTGGCCGTAAGCACGGGCAAAGCACGAGCGAGAACAATGAGCGAAGCGAGTTGTTCAACCTCATATTGTTCTCGCTCGTTTTCTATGGGTTGAAAATGACACATTTACAACTCGTTGATACAAGTGTTTTGGCCCATTTCGTCAGGTGTGGCGAATGTCATTATTTCGCTGATGGCACAATGACGTTTCCTGCTTCTGTCAATCGTGAATGACTATCTCGTCATACTCCAAGAGCAGCCCCTGTTGCTGTAGACCACACCTCATTGTTGTCGGTGTTACCCTAGACATCAGTCAGACTATCAGCACTTCACCGTATATACAAATTGAAGATTAGATTGATAGAACTTGATAGAATAGTTGAGAGAGCCGTTTGTCATTAAACCCGTTGGGTATCTCCTTCTCATCAGCTATGTACACTCTCGTGGTACAGTACCTTCAGACCTAAGTCATAATACTTGGCACCTCTTCAACCATCACGGACAGTAGACTTGTGAGAGAAAATCAGTCAAATACTCCGGCCGAACTACCCGAGACCGGTATTTCTTCTTGAAGTAGGACAAATATTGCCACTCGAGAGTCAAGGGTAGTTTTTCCCTCTTCACAACTCATATACTTGCCATTCAGAACACCTCCAATGAGCAGTTTGGAGAGGGTCCTCAAACGGAGATAAGTGGGAAAAAACACAGAGAAACATATCAGTCAGACTCTTCAGACCAGGTCAGATATATAAGACCACTTTCCGCTCTATTTCTCCCCTTCCACCTGCTTCTTCCAGCTCCCCTTTCTTTCAGGGTCAAAGTTGCATCAAAACATGCCCCTCAAAACAGTTAGTGTGAAGGTTGGAACAACTAAAAGTATATTTCCAGACTCCCCAAGCACCACTGATTCTCACTGTACCACCCACTAGTCATTTTCACGCTCGCCGGCGATTTTTCACGCTTTTCATCAGGTGGTGGCCACTTTTTCCGTCTTTTCTGTAACAGATCATCACTACCAAGTGTAAGAGATCGTACCGAACGGACCACGGTACTCGAGATGTCTCTGAGTGGCTTGGTGTTATGAGAATACTTACTGTCAATAATAATAATCACTTAACTACTTAATGGCGGTAGTCAAGGTGCTGGACAGGTAAGATCGTATCTTGTGAGTTACAGATCCAAACCAACACCGGGG